>KK117942.1:217501-238003 GCA_000611955.2 Stegodyphus mimosarum | reverse complement strand
CAAATTTGCAAAGAATTCTTCTCTTTAAGTTCTTATTTAGAAATCTACGTTATCCAATGATAGCTGGAGATTTTGTAGTTGCTGGCTTCTTAATGCCAGCTTCTGCACTGCAAAGGCTGGCATTAGGAAAGTGCGGTCAATTGCCGATTAACCAGGGACGGATTATCTGGATGGCGAAAGAACCCGGACCTGTTTAAAAAGAATTGTTTTTTTTTCTTTCCCATCCACCCGAAACGTTGGAAAAACTAACGCAAATCATTAGCTTAAAACTAAAATTTCAGTAGAAAATACACGAAGGAAAAGAAGAAAAATGTTGGAATGACAACACTCTGCCAGACGAACTCTCGGAAGAAAAAAAAAATTCTATTTTTTTCAGCCCAGTGCGGCGTTAGCCTAGAAGGGCTATAAGTCACGAAAAGACATTTTGTGTAAAACCACTTTTCAAACTGTTGCCACCAAATGTCATCGCCCTTTGTAAAGTAATTAAATGATGAAGAATCTGCGTGAATGTATTTATGTTTCTCGCATTGTGAAAAAACAACGGTATCTAGAGCCATCAAATTTTATATAACGTAGTCCTCCAGTCGAAAAAGGTCACCTAGAAACCGAATATTCATTTCGAATTTGTTTTATTATCAATTTCATATTTTGTAAAACTTTAATAAATTTTTGATTAAAAAACTCAACGATTTCAAAGCGAACATTGGCACCACAGTAGGGATTAAAATAGTTTTATCTCCAGAGCGCGAGACTGTCTATCGAAAATTCTAAGGATAGGCTGCTTTGAAATATTTTTACCTCAAAGGGTCGTTAGCCCAAATGCTTTCGAAACCTGTATGCGTGTTTAAATGAAAAAAAAAAAACTACCGTTTGTGCGTAATATAAAATCTGAACGCTTTCAGATTTTTTTTTCTCCAGCCCAAAAGGGGCGGTAGTCCCGAAAAGGCTGGTTGCGTTGAAACACTTAAATGCGTTGTATTATTTTTTAAATGGTTGCCATCAAATAGCATCGCCTTTTATTGTATTTAAAGAAATTAAATAATGAATAATTTACAAGAGTACGTACGAGTTAAGAAAAGGACGGTACCTAGAGCCATTAAATTTGAATAACGTAGTCCTCCATAGGAACATGGAACCCAAATAAGCCCGGAAGAGCATTAAAATTCTAGCAGCTTGAAGATTATGATGATTCTCACATACAACCATGACAGCGCGCCTCAAGGACAGATCTTCAATAATTTTGAAATAGTACTTGAAGTTAGCGCTGCTAAAGTAGCTGCGACAGTTTATGTAGAATACTCCCATCATTTTACAAAAGAATATTTAATAGCATATAGGGCAACATGTCGCTGATTTGCTTGCTGTTTGAGGCTGGCACGTGTTCTTCGATCCCTCAATTTCCTCGCTTTTAAGTTACTACGCGTATCGTTTTATTTTTAAGATGAAGCACACACTCTACTGCATCCATTTCTGAACTGTTCCAGAGACTCGTCAAACAATAAATTGCTAACTGTGTCCTTAAAAAACCAGTGCTGCTACCAGTACATCGCTGTGAATGGACTGTACATAACGCTCGTGACCACAAGAACCATTTCCTGGCATTGTTATCGAATTGTTTCAAAGATTAGTTAAACAATATCTATTTTCGAAGACTTTATATTATTCTACTTTAAAGAACTTTATAACATTCTCTTCTAAACCGCTCATTGGAACCATTCAACAGAATGAACTATGTATAAAGTCTTGCACGCCGTTGGTAACGTTGTACATAACGCGGATGACCCCAGGAATCAGTTCGTGGCATTCCATTTCGTATCGTTCCAAAGATTCTTCAGGTATTAGACGACTTCCTTCGAAATGTTAACAAAACAAAAGCTGCTGCGGGTATACCAGACTTCACTGACAATGAGTTGTACGTAACGTTGGTGATTATACAAGAAACACATCGCGGCATTTATTTCCAAACTGTTTCACAATTTCGTTAGGAAATAGGTTCTCTACCAGAATCATTTAAAGTCAGATTAAAATGATTTATTAATCATTAAATGCATTAATCACAAAGTGACTAACGATATGCTATGATTTTCACTTTTTGGCAATGAACTGTACACAAAGCTGGTGACTACATCAAAGTCCATTAAAATTTCACAAATGTATTTATTTTGTATCGAATGTAAATAAATAGTTGCCACTACAAAAATAAAAATTCCTATATACAGTTATTCATTTTCGCAACCGTTGGTAGTATACATATACTTTAAATGCATTTACTTACTTTACTTAGGCACGTACAAAAATAGTTTGTTATTGATAAAAGTACTTTTTTTTAACCGATAAGGAGGGGCTTTTTTGCTTAAGACTCGTTTAATATGAAAATGTAATTACTCACCCTAAATTTCGGAGAGATCTCTTCCAAGTTAGTGTCGTTAGGGCAAGCGACAACCCCTAAAGGTAGAAGAGAGAAACATACATCATTACTTTTCAATTCATTTATTAATGTATAAAAAAGCTTTTTGAAAACAAGTTGCAAATTACGTACACAATGCATTGTTTTGATTAGCAAATTCACACTTTCATTCACACAATAATGGATGAGAGTGCCGGTAATAATTCAACTAAACGGAAGGCTGCTCGGATTTGTTGTGATTTTCCCCGTGTAGCCATGAGCCAGTGTCGTTATCCATCAGCCAGTTTCGCTCATAACTTTAAAAGATAGATAGATTTTAAAAATAATATTAAACTAAGACTTATTCTTTGTAGGTCAGTCGTAAAGACGTGATCGTCTCATATGTCATGAATAAGTGGCAATACAGTAAATTTGTTTAGGTTTCAAAGCAAAAATTAAACCGAAAACTAACAGTGCTTGTCAAGACAGCTGGTGTCAGGTCACCATCGAATTGACAGTCAAGCAAACACATAGATCACACTGGATGCAGAGCTGAAAATTTAAATAAATTATTAAACAGTAATTAAGTACGCCGATGACCATCAGTTGGTCCTCGATGACATTTGAGTGGTCAGTAAATGCCAGTCAAACTACAGGCAATCGGCAATCAGCTAGTCAAACTATAGGCATCAATATTTGCCACCGAGAAAGTTAGCACCATCAAATCCATGGGTAATGTATGGGTTGACAGTCAGCACTTGGGGCAGTGTAACCTTTCATTGCATTGGAGAACCTTTTTTCAAAACATGCGGATGATGATACAGTAATCTAATGCAACGCTCCAAAAAATTTGGGAAGAAGCAGCTGAAGACACCATTGTTTTGCAACAAGGCTCACACAAATCATCGCATTTTTAACTGTGGGGTTATCCCAACCAATGTGCGAGATGCGACTAATAGCTTTCCTGCACCATAACTGAAGAAACGTGGAGGTCAATAAAAAAGGATTCAGTCTCAACAAGGCATGACTTGCCATATTATTGCTCGTATGTTACGTGGATACCTTGTACATGGATGAAAAGCATTTAGGTAACCATTAAACGTAACCCTCGCAACGAGTTCTAAGACTTTTCTTGATTGGATTTTAATGCATCTTTTAACGGGTCTTTGATCTCTCGCACGTCCGTGTAGTGCCATCGAAGAATAATGCACGTTTGCGGAGAAGGGCGTATTTAGTTCCGTAATGGCTATCATAATGTGGAGTCGTTAAGTGCACGGGCTGTAGAGGCCCATCGTGTGGCGAAATGAAGTTTATCCTTGTGGATCACCTAAGTAAATGGCCCGACTTAGCCCGGAGACAATAGGCATCGAGAGGATTCTGCTTGTTTTCACGTAACTTCTCGCCCATAATAACGGATTAGTTGGAAGATGCGTCTTCATCATTCTGGTAGACTCGCAATTTATATTTCAAATATGACAGCTTTGCGATAGGTTTAAAGTTGAAACCATCTGGTATTTTAGCCCGTCAGAGACATTAATCGGGAGGGTCTGTCATGAAGACAGTGGCAGATTCATGAAGTAGGGGACCATCTCACCTTCAACTCTTTATGTTAAGGTACAGGGTATGTTTAACATTGTTTCATGTATTTACTCTACCTTTCTTTGAATATGAAGAATGATTTGAGTCTTTCGCGATTACAAAATGAATGAACTTATGATAAGCCTCCATATCGATGCAGATATCTAGAATACCAAAGTCACTTTTTACGAGTTACGAAGCCTCCCTCCCCCAACTCCCATATACACTTCAGAGAGGAGACGCCTTCGTAACAGTGTCTTGCATTACAAGTGCAAACATCTTTAGGCACGTTGATTACTGTCCTCCAGTACACAAACCTTCATAAGTGTGGTCCCACCAAGCAGTTTGCATGGTTTCCAATGCACAACCAAGCCACGAGGTACCAGCACCTTTATGAAGATCAATTCGAACTTAAATAAAGCAACGTTTATAAGGGTCCGGAAACCCTTATACTGGGCCACTACTATGCCAGTAGGATTTTCGTTTGCCTTATCAATCAGAGTAGAAAACCAAAACTTGCATAGAAGTGCTTCAACAAAAAGGTGTCTGCAGTTTTATGAAAATCACTTCTGAGCTTGAAGAAAGCAAGCTTCATAAGTTGTATGCACCTATATGCCGCAAGACCCTTACAAACATTTATGACTTGCAGAACAGAAGCTGACTCATGTAAAGATGTGGGCAGTTTTATGACGTAATAGTGATATGAAGCTTATACAGAATTGTACTGTTCCGGCTAACATGTAAATTCCTATTCCGCAGAATAAAATCCACAGGATATAACCATGTTTCGGGAAATGAAGAGGGAAGATCGAGAAGAATCTGAAATTCGCCTTCGACAAGTATTGCAATTGCACGAAGCATAATACTTCCCATTTATTTTCCATATACAGTCGATTCATAAAATATTGCCATTCGACAAAGCATAAGATCTGTAACTAATCTTTCAAATTGAATCAATATGTTACTGAATAGAAGAAACTGAGCTTTTAAAAGCAATTAGGTTAATAGGAGTTAAGGGATAATTTTTATTTTACCCTTTCAATAAAAAATTATGTAAAACATTTTTAACTTGTTATAAATCCATTTGGTACCTCTTTCTGTTTTGTTATCATTAATAACTAACGTAGATATCGTCGTATGTTAAGTAACTGATATAAGGTATTTCTCCCGCCTTCTTCGCATACCTTCGTGGTGTAATGGCCAACACACTCGAAGTATATTCGAGAGGTCCGTGGTTCGAGTCCCGGCGAGGGCATTGCTCATTTTTCACATGTCTCAGCATGGAAAAATCTTAATGTCTCTTACAATGGCGCCCGAACTAAAAGATGGTGGATGATGATTATCCACCACCAGGGTTTGGCGATTGGGTCCCCTAATTCCCAGTCGCCCTTTAAAGGGGAAGTATATAAGGTATTTCTCCCGTCTTCTTAGCATGCCTTCGTAGTGTAAGGGCCAGCACACTCGGCGCGTATTCGATAGGTCCGTGGTTCGAGCCCCGGCGAGGGCACTGCCCATTTTTCACGCTTCCTGCTCCAAAATAACCTAGTGACTCTACGCATAATCATTTATTCTTAAAATTTTAATGATTTAACGTTTCTGAAATTTGTGAAACATTTTTTTAAAAATTATTACAGTAAACTCATTTTTAAGGTGATAAGATATCATTTAAAGGCTTCAGATGGCAGTTATTTCAGTAATGCGGTGTTAGAAGCACTTTTTAGCCCCAATGGGCGTCAGCCTAGAAGGGCTATTAATTTCGTTTTGGCATTTTGCGTTGGTTCACTATAAAAGTCTGAATAATTTTTCAAATTGTTGAAACCAAATATTACAGCCCTGCGTTATTTAAAGAAATTAAATAAGGTAGAATCTGCATGAATGTGTGTATGTTTCTCGTATCGTGGGAAAAAAAACAATGGTACCCAGAAACTTCAAATTTGAATAACATAGCCCTGCACTTGAATATCGGCATCTGGAAGCTCAGATTTGGAATTAAATCCCCCCCAATTTCCTTCTAATATTTGGCAAAGCAAAAATTATTATAACGGTGCCACGGTGTAAAACTCCCAAAGCATGGTACAAGTTGAAAAAAAGCAATCTTCATAATGGTCCACTAGCAACATTATTTCAAGCAGAATTTTCGTTTCCTTCATTAATCAAAGTATCAAACCGATGACAATATTTACACGAGAATGCAGGCATCTGTACGAAGATTCTTACTTCCAAGTTGATACGTGATCACCAATTCAAAAATCATTATTTCAACTACCTGAAAAGTGCCGGTGTCTTTATGGCTAAGCACTGTTACTTCGAGTAAGATTGTTATATTAAAATTAAAACTTTATCTGCATAAAGGGTGCAGTCACCTTTATGAAAAGGCATCCTTGTAAAGGTTTCTGCCTTGAGAAACACAAAATGAATTCCGTGAATGTGCCGGCATTTTTATGATAAGACATCTTTGTAAAGATTTCTGTCTTGAAAAACAAAGGAATTCTGTAAATTTGCCGGCATCTTTATGACAAGGCATTTTTGTAAAGGTGTCTGCGCTGAAAAACAGAGACGGAGTTCCGTAAATGTGCCGGTAACTTTATGACAAGGTATCTTTTTGAAGCTTTTTGTCTTGTAAAACAGTGAAGAAAGCTAAAAAAATTATGAGGTACCTTTATAAAGGTGCCTGCGTTGAAAAAACGGAGAAGGAGTTCCATAAGTGTGCCGATCTCTCTATGACAAGGCATCTTTGCAAAACTTTCTGTTAAAGTGAAAGAATGCGAGAAATATGCCGGCATCTTTGTAAAGGTTTCTGCGTTAAAAACCAGAGCAGTTCTCTAAAGGTGCCAGTACCCTTTTATAAGGCATCATCGTAAAGGTTTCTGCCTTGGAAAATAGAAAAGGAACTCGATAGAATAGCTGTACAATACAGAAGGACCTCGGCATCTTTGTAAAGGTTTGTGCCTTAGAAAACTGATAAAAAATGCCGGCACCTTTTAGAAGAAACTTTTTGCAGAAGTTCTGTATAAGAGCGTGTTTTAATACAGAAAAAAAACCTTCACAAAACGTATCTTTTCGGAAGATAATTTTAAAAGCGTTGCAGCCATTTCATCTTATAGGGTGACTTTGCAGACTGTCCGTCTGTGCAGCACATCCACGCAAAAATTCCAGTATTTTCTAGTGGCTTCCTGAGACAGCTGCACTGAGGGAAGATGAATCTCTGACGCGGACTTCAAAACCAAAATTAAGACGGTAAAAGACAAGCATCACCTGTCGTGTTAAACAGCGGCAGAGAAAATCCGTATCTGGCAGAACTGTGAGGAACATAACACAAGTGTAGCTTTCTTATGCCGCTGCAGAGAAGCGTTATAATTTATTTTCACATACTGAGACAAAAGGGAAGGGGAGGGCAAATCCTAGGAATTCTATACTAAGAGTGCAATATTACATCTTCTATTAATTGTGATTAGCGCAATAACTTTAGCCATGGATAAAATTTGGTTACTATTTTTGCGAATTTTAGCGGAAATTTAGGGAAAATTTAGCGGAAAAGATTTTAAGATACCGCAAATATCAAATTTTCTCACGAATTCCAAAAACCTTCTTGTTTTTTATCAATAACTGATAAATAAATTTTATATTTAAGTAATTTTTGTGATACTTTCTATTAGAATTGCAGCAAAAATTTGTTTCTAAATAGACCCATTGCAAAATCTAGCTATAAAATTGAACTGCGCTAAATGTTACTAGAAAATGAGCAAGAAAAAAGTTGTTTCTGCAGTTTTATAAAGTCGTCCGCACTTGCTATCCAATTTAATGATAATATATTTCTAAAGTACCAGTTATACAATTTGTTTTTCGAAATAGATCGATATATATATACATATATAAATCTGAAAGGTTTCAGATTTTAACGACAGCCAAAAAAGGTTAACAAAAAGGTTTGTTAAGGTTCTTACGCTTTTGCTGAGCTCTTAGTTTACTAGTCTGCTCTTGCACTCATTTCTGCTAACCTATTTATTTTTCTTTTTAACTTTATTACTAAGCGTCGCTTTCGTCCCACTTACGCCACATACAATTAAACAATAAAATGACAAAATTTTTAAAAGCTGCATAGTAGGATATGCTTAATATTCCCAATGCAGTGTTAAATAATGGCATACATTTTAAAGGTTTTTTTCCCAGTCATTTTTCAGTTCATCATATCAACGTTCAGTTTTCTTAGTAAGATCGCTAACAATAAATTTCTTTGAATTTTTATTATCAACTTTTTATTGTTAACTTTATTTATTAAATATCACGTTATTCGCATTTACACCAGAATTGCAACGCCTGGCGAGTGTGAAAAGTAAAAATATTTTATTTCCGGCCATGGCAACACATTGGTTTTACAGAGGTTTTTGTTAATTAAAACTGAAACGTGACTATTTTACATTTTCTCGAACGGCAACAGTGTCGCGCGCTGGGGATAAAAATGTTTCATTGCGAACTGTGTTGCCACTGCTCGCTTTCAAATTATTGAGTTTGTTAATCAATAATTCATTAAAGGTTTACAAAATATGAAATAAGAATACTAAAACAAATTCGAAATTCGGACTTTCAGGTGCCCATGTTCGGGTGAAGGATTACATTATTCAAATTTGGATGGCTCTAGAATGCGAGGAACATACCTACATTTATGCAGATTCTTCATTATTTAATTTCTTTATATATAATACAGGGTGATAATATTTGGTGGCAACAATTTCAAAAGTGATACGCCATTTATAGTGAACCAACGCAAAATCCCATTTCGAGATTAATAGCCCCTTTTGGGCTAATTAAAATGCAAGTTTCTCTTAAAAAATGTATAACAACTTTTATTTAGTTGCACGCTAATTATTTGTGTTATTGGTTAGTTAGTAATATACATAACCCCTTCCGAGATCCAGGATCACACAAATTTCAGGAAATTTTACTGCTACCTCAGCAATCGCTCCGCGAATTTAGTATAACTTTTAATTAGATTAAATTATTTACACATATACAAAATTCGTAACAACAGGCAAGGCAGATAATGTTGTAGAGTCATTAGGTTATTTTGAAGTAGGGGTATATGAAAAATTAGCAGTGCACTTACCAGGAGTCGAACCTGGACCTCTCGAATACGCACCGAGTGTGCTAACCGTTACACTACGAAGGAAGGCATGCAGAAAGGAGGGAGAAAGTACCTTATATACTTCCCTTTTTAAAGGGCGACTGAGGATTAAGGTACCCAGTCGCCAAATCCTGGTGGTGAAGAATCATGATCCCCACCTTTTAGTTCGGGTGCCACTGTGGAATCATTTAGAATTTTTTCTATGTTAGAAAAGTAATGAAATGTGCAATGCCCTAGCTGGGACTCGAACCCTAGACCTCTCGAATACGTGCCGAGCGTTCAACCGTTACGCCACAAAGGCATGCAGAAAAGAGAGAGAAGATACTTTATAATGTATAGTTATCATTGCTCTCTGCGTAGCCGAAAAGAGTAATAAAGGATAATAAAAAGTAATTATAATTAACACTGAGCCATAAAGTTGATTATTAGATATTATTTCCAATCAATCAATCAAAAGTGATAGTTTACTTAAGGCGGGAAATCATATTGTTTCGTTTTGCGGCTTCGTGAATTTGAAGTAATTGACGACAACACTTGACAGAGAATCAAAACACAATTTATTCGCCAGTATTACACAGGAGAGTTTCAGAGAGGAGTTTCACAGGAGAGTTTATAGTCGTTGAAACACTGCAACGAACGCGCTGAAACAATCAACAACACAGCCTTTAAGCTATAACAATGAAGACAGCTACTAAAATCGGCACAGCTCCCGATTCGGTCGATCGATCTCAACCTAACCTCTGAACTCTACTACAGAGGCTGTTCGCACATTTTTTAGACGATTTTGGTAAGCAGTAATAAAACATCGCTTGCTGTAAAAGAAGTAATTGCAATTGTACTATGTTTTTAAAAGTCAAAATTATCGTCTGTGGTTTGAAAGTTTTGTTTTTATTCAAAATGGCGAATTTAACAAAGCAGTGGTTCGAAGGCTACAACATTTACGCTCTTTCCGAAGAGAAATATGCATACTCCGTTATTCAAAAATGACGTGAGAGTCATGGTTTTGTGATATATAAAGCTTAGATAGGTAATATCATCAACAAGAATGGAAAAAAACGTCGAATTGGAACCTCAAGTGGGACAAAAATTCCAAACAAGTATCCAAGGAAAAAACGGACATTTCGACTATTGCAAAGGTACGTTGTTTAATGTTAAAAGAAAATCTCCTTAAACAAAGGACAGTTGCAAAATCATTAAAATGCTCGCTGTCCGCTGTAAACAAAATGATAAACGTTGATTTAAATCTTAAGAAAGCGAAAAAACGCAATGTGCATCGTCTTCTTCCAAAGCATATCGCTCGACGCAGGACACGCTGCAGAATTCTATATGAAAAACATTTATCCAAAGAAAAATGGAAAACAATTGTCACAATAGATGAAGCGTGGGTGTATTTAAATGATCGTAACAAAAAAAGAGTAATTTATTATCATAAAAGGAGAGAAAAAAATTTCAGTACATGTTTCAAAGAATCGAAAGAAAGTTTTTCTAAGGGATTCATGATTGTTGCTGGTTTTTCTTATAATGGCAAGTTAAAAATAAAGAGAGTGCAAAAAAATGTCAAGATCAACTCCAGATACTCTCAGGAACATATTTTATCGCCAATTTTTCCGAATGAAATACCATCGCTTTACCCACAGTGTCATCAATATGTGAGACTCCATCAGGACGAAGCTAGCAGTCACACATCAAAATCCACTGTCCTAAAAGAAATGGAACAAAAAACCGGTATCAAGGCCATACCCTTCACTGATATCCCTACTAAATCTCCCGATGTGTCACCTATGGATTTTTGTGCTTTCGGACTTTTAAAAACTGCATTATCCAAACGTTGTCCCAAAACCCTAACAGGACTCTGGAAAGCTGTTCGGGAGGAATGAGATAAAATACCTCTTCCGACACTTCAAAAGGCATAATTATCCTGGAAATTGCGGTGTCGAAAGATAGTTCAGAATAAGGGATGTCAAATAGAACATTTAAAACACAAGAATTTAATGTAATTTAGGTTTGTGAATATAATATACATCGTCTAAAAAATGAGCGAACAGCCTCTGTACTCTTCTACTGAACTCAAGATACTACCGTGCAGGCAAGTTATATATAGCTTTAGCCTACCTTCGAGAACATTCCCGAGGAAAACCGCTAAAACGTTCTAGAATGCTGAAGCTTCGTCTATGGCATATCGCCAATTTTGTCGCCAAATTGGCGATTTCGCGCCAAATCTGGCAACCCTGCCTTTTCCTGCCACTTTCTGGCAGAATCTATCTTAACCGCAGGTGGGCATTTCGCAACAGCATGCTGCCTTCAGATTTTTTAATAATGTATCAAATTGATACAAATTATGTTAGTTAGCAATATAGTTAACAATATATTGAACTGATAATCTTTACGAATATTTGCAGCTTTGTTGCCAGCCACAAAAGATATTTTTAACACCGTATATTACGTAAATGATACAGATTCATTTGTCTTTTTAATTAATTAAAAAATGTTTTACATTTAAAACAATTTTTTGAAGTTTTTAATATAAATTCCTTTTTGAGATGTTAGACTGTAATCTGAACTCTTCAAAATCTCGTTTTCATATTGCCGCAATGCGTAGGAAAAGTTAAAACATTTCTTCGCCCGACGTAAATAAGAATCCCTAATAAATGGATATTTGAAAGGAAAGAAAAACGGTAAAAATCATCAGGGAACAGATTAAAAATCATTCAAACAGGAGCAGACGGAAAAAAAAGTAAGTAAATAAATAAAACAGAACACACAAAACCGTCGCATGCAAATAAACACATAAATAAAATCTTGCAGGAAAAACATTCTTTCAAAGATAGCGACGAATTAAATTAGAGAGAAACATTTTAAGTGTCGTAATGCAGTCGCCGGAAATAAAATACTGCTGCCAAAAACGAAATAAAGAAAAGAAAACAGAAACGAAAAAAATGTACTTTAAATACTTCAGAATTATCGTTCGCGAGTGCAAAATATTCCGTTCTTCAGCTATTAGCGGCCAATTTTAATGCAAATATTTTGAAAAATTCTTATTTTTTTTTATCGGTTCGACATCTCGTGCGATCAGCATTTTTATTTCGTTCGTATTTGAGCTCATAGAATGTTTTCATGTCTAATGACTCTGGTTGCATGTTTGACATTTGTTTAGGTTGTTAATAACGCTGAAAGAAATATTTGCTTTTTGTGTTTTTTTAACGGATATGTATCCGTTTGAGCTTCTTGGGTAAGAATATAAGAATAATAATGCATATTTATTCTCTGAAGTTTTATTTTTTGTTTCGACACGAGATCATTCGAGATATTTTTCATTTTTACAGAAAAATGCGGTTTAAACTGCGCAATGGAGATGTCACAAACAGCTCTTAAAGAATCCAAAATAAATAAGTAAAACAGAAACAAAATATGTAGGAAACTTGTTGCTAGGTGAAGATACAAATATTCTTTTTACTAGCACGTTTTCTGCTAGCACGTGTACACGTATATTCACGATTCCGTGATACATCATTAAAATTTACAACAAACAGAATTTGTTTTAACCTTTGTTTTGTTACTGTATCATTTATTTTCCCTATAAGATCTGTTATATTTCTTAATAACGTTTCAAGTCTTCCCGCTCATCTAGTCTTTAAGAAAATCTCCACGAGTTCGTAACATGCAAACATTAAGCTTCATTCAAATGTTCGTGGATTATGTTACATTATATCCATATAATCTTGAATATTATTTGTTATGATTTGACAGATTTTTGGTACTTACGTATTAGTGCAACCAACTTGGCGCCGTTTGGCGACTTTTACAGAAGAAATATGTGATTCCGTGAATTTTAGAATTTTAGAACGTAAAGAATATGGTTACCTCAAGAACTGTTATACACATGGTTTCCAGAGTTCGGCGACTTCTGAAAATTTTGTGACCTTCAATTAAGGTGGTTGTGATAATACATAAGTACTATTTTTTAGTCCAAAGGGGCAATTTACCAAGAAGGACTATGAATTTCGTTTTGGCATTTTGCGCTAAATCACCAAAAACGGCGTATCACTTTTGAAATTGTTGTCAATAAATATTTATCGTCCCGTGTTATATTTAACGAAATTAAATAATGAAGAATCTGCATAAAAGTATGTATGTTTCTGGCACTGTGATAAAACAAAGGTACCTAGAGCCATTACATTTTGAATACCGTAATCTTCCACCGAATATGGGCAACTGGAAGCCCTAATTTGGAATGTGTTTTATTATCGATTTCATGTTTTGTAACACTTTAACGAATTTTTGATTAACAAACTCAACGATTCCAAAGCGAGGAATGGCAACACAGTACGGAGGGGAAAAAATTATCTCCACGCGAGACTGTGTATCGGAAATTCTAAAGATATACTCATTTTAAAATTATTTTGCGATATTGTTATTGAATTGAATTTTATGGTTTAAATACAAAGAACATGATATTTAATAAATAAAGGTAACACGCAAAACGTTAAAAAAACGCCCCTTTGGACGTAATATAAAATCTGAAAGCTTTCAGATTTTTTTATTTTTATTTATTTATTTATTTTTTTCCGGGTGTGTGGAAATGTTTATTTTTTTCCCACACTAATTCGTATAATCTGCTTCGTTATCCTCATTTCGGCTAATGAAATAATTAACAAGAATGCTCACGAATTCAACAAGAAGGTTGAGAAAACTTGTATTTCAGCACTTCTTGGATCCTAAGCCGCCGTCTGTTCTAAGATACACTTTGATTTCAACACCATCAACAGAAAATAAAATTTTGACTTTAAGAAAATAATATGGAAAACAGCTCAAAAATTCTTCCAGAATAATATATTTTTAAAAATAGATTTCAATTTATTAACATAAGTAGTACATCTGTTTGATTCTAAGAAATGAAATGGCATAAAACTAAAAATCCCTTCCATATAAATATTTTTTTATAATCAACAACAGGCGCGTATTGGCTTAAATTATTAGCACGGGAAAATAATTAACTAGAAAAATTAATAATTCGGAAAATTTTGTCCTTTTAAGATTCTATTTTTAGCAAAGTTTATACGGGGAAAAATGTTTATATACTCACGCAGTGAATCCCATTTGTTTTCGGACACTCGTGTTTTCCACTTTTATTCACAAATATCACTTGCTAAATATTAGCGAAATGATTTTATTTTAATTTAACGTTTATTATTGATTACCCTTTTTAAAATCGATAAAAAGTTTAGATTTCCTTTTTCCAGCGAGAAAAAGAGAATATATTCTACCTTTCGACACCATACAGAAATCCTGTATGTAACGGATTTGTAGAAACAAAAAAGCTAGAAGGTCTGTTAGAATTCTGGAACCTGAAGATTTCCCCATCTCATTCCACGGTGCCGCTTCTCACCGCCAAGGAGAGGAGGTCACCGCCCCCCTTTCCTCCCACTCGAAGACTTGTGCTGCTCTAATACAGCTAAATCTCTCCAGAACACGTGAAAAAGAGCGAGAAGATCTTCGGCAGCTGTTGTTGACATTTTGCAGCTAAATGCCACATCCAAACGTCCTTAAGTACCCGGGGAGACTCAAAATAAGAGACTGTGTCCCCACATTTTGCTTCCTAATGGGGGGGGAGGAAGATATGCGCACTTCTCTTTGGAACGACCGACAACAAACAGTTTCCAGTTACCATCTCCTCCTGCGCACCCACATAAATATACACCCGTATGTACAATCAAAACTTGATTTAACCAAACTGGATATAACTATTTCCCCGATAAAGCGAATGTTTCTTCAGTTCCTTTAAGAGAACATGCGCAAAATGTCTCGATTTTACGAAGATTTTATCCCGCAGTTCCCTGACCTTTCTTTCAGTTTGTAACTATGGTACACAGGATAGTCATAAAAAAAGTTCCCCAATATATGAACTCCTAACAGCCTACCCGCTCAAACAATCGATATGAAATTTCAAATACTGTTATTTCGAGGCATGCGCTCGAGATTGTGTTGGTTTAAAACGCTAGAGGTTCCCTCCCCTTTAACTTGCCGAACATCCAACAATGGGAGGGGGTTAGGAGGGCTGAAAAAGAAGGAAGAATCTTTTATCAATAGTTGAAATAAGTCGGTAGAAATAACGCAGTTTGTTGCCGGACAAACACTCAGAGTGAAAAATAAATAAATAAATAAAACATATATCTATAGCGGAAAGGGCATTAGACGAAGCAGACATAATGGGGGGTGGGAACGCTTCACGCTCCCCTTTTCGTTAAGAACAACATGGTTATGGTTACAGTAAAATCATTCCAAAATTTTTGAATTGGCAACACCCACATTTTCCTGCGCAAATTGATCAGCGCATTGAGAAAACATAAATGGCGTTGGAACAATACACATATGACAACATTGCTGGCATAAAACATCTACAAAGAAGAGCATTATAGAGACCCAATGACAACCGAGAGAGGGAAATAATTTTATTGGAATTACAAGTTTTCAACGTGCCTACCTTCGCAGACAATAACGCATTGCATACAGGAGATTGTTGGCAGCAGTGACGAATGTAACGTCCCAAGTGGAATCTGTATAACTTCACATTTTATAGCATTGTTTTCAGTTTTGACCAATGTCGTGGATTTCATGTGAACGCATTAGATTTCAGATAAACCAAGGAACGAGAAATTCTTCTCTTAAATATTCCCCACTCTTAAATCCCTTCTCCTAAATATCCCCTACTCCTTTTTCTCAAAATAGAATAATCTTACTTTTTGCACTTCTTGAACTTAATAATATATATATATATATATATCAAATAATGCCCCTTAAAAGAATGTGCCACCTGGGGCAGATAGCCCCCTCCGCTTGTCTAGCAACTCTAATATTGTTGCTGTCCAAAAACGTAAGACCTATATTTTGTCTCCGAGCCGCTTTCATCCAGTATTGCCATACAGTAAAGGAGAAGATCTTTAATTTATCTTTCAAAATCAGACAGTCTCTTATTGATAAACAAACAGATATCTAAAAGCAATTAACACAGCTCTTAATGGTTCAGATCTTTATAAATTTAAGTAATGTCTAACCGATGTTAATAAAATATACATACATTTAATTTACAATACACGGAACCGATAATTTTTATGAATATTTGCTATTTTCTTGAAATGAATAAAAAATTTTTCTAGTCTGAAGTCTTCAGATTTCATTTTCCTTTTCTTCCTTTCTTCTCCCCCCCCCTTTAACTTGCCGAACATCCAACAATGGGAGGGGATTGGGAGGGCTAAAAAAGGAAGGAGGAATCTTTTATCAACAGTTGAAATAAGTCAGTAGAAACAACGCAGTTTGTTGCCGGACAAACACTCAGACTAAAAAAAAAGTAAATAAATAAAACATATATCTATAGCGGAAAGGGCATTAGACGAAGCAGACATAATGGGGGGTGGAAACCCCCTTTTCGTTAAGAACAAAAGTGACCATCTTCCATCCTTTTTTCTTGGTCTTTCGGAAGTACTGTAGTGTGAAACTCCCATTCGAATGCGTTGTTCGGGTCATTGGCTCTCAAGAGCATCATATACAGACACATCCCCCCTTCAGGATAAGGGGAGAAGCGTACGAGGGAGGGATAGAGAGGGTCAATGTGAAATGACGCGTAGGAGGTCTGTGGCTACTTTCTCGTCCGACAGGGCATACAGACGGGACTGGAGACAAACTGTCATGAGCAAAATAGATTTGTTGCAAAAAAAGAGTAGCTATCTTACACGTGATCGTCCCAGATGCGTTCGAAAGTGAAATTGTTCCATATGCGGTCGGTGTTTGTTGCAAGTGCAGTCAATAGGAAAAATCTGAGACTTTAAAAACGAAAGGAAGGCGTGAATAATATTACGAAAATTGAAGCATTACAAATTTTCCGAATAAATTTCAGTATAAATCTGAAGACGTATTGCGATCTTTAATTGAGTGTGTGAAGAAAAATTTACGAGCGTTACTGTAAGGTCCCGATTCGATATGCCATCATGTGAGATTCGTTCACAATAGAAATCATTATAAATGTTTCAGTAATTATTACAGATGCGATGAACTGGAGAAAGTTGAAACTGGGTAATGAGAAGGGGTCTTCTTTGAGATGAGGAGAGAAAGACAAAGCCAAGGCGTCTCAACTGCGGTCCAAAGAAAAATTTGTTAGAGAAGAAAATTAAAGAAAAAGATATTTCCTTGTTCTTTTTCCCTCCCCCACACCCAGCTTCTTCCTTTGCTTAAGAAAAGCTTCTTCCTTTGCTTAAGAAAAGAAATTTCTCGAAATCCAAAATCACGAATTCATGCCCTGATGAATTTTTTAAATCAAAATTTAGTCAGAAAATCAGACATACTGAGGACAGATCTTGTTAATTTCTAAATGCAAAGACTTCCAGAGGAATGTTTCTGGAATTACTCTCTTTCCCAGCAAATATTTTTTTTAACATCAAAACCGAACATTCGCATCAATAGTCAATAACTCTGAAGTTAGAACCGCGAAAGAACCGCTTTCCATAGTTTTTGAACTGTTACGTTACGTCACCATGCATGTATAATCCACCTTTTCTGGCAAATGTGTTCCCGCTGCACGAAACATAACGAATTTAATTTACCTTCCACATACCCTCGCCTAAACCCCATTCTCGAAGTATTACCATTCGATAAACTATAAGCTCCCCCCCCCGACAACTTGTCTTTCAAATTTAGTTAGTCTGTCATTACTTATGGAACTGAGTAATTTGAAAGCCGCAAATGAATCGCTGAATAAGTTAAACATTAATTTTGTTTTTCAATATTAAATCTTAATTTACAAGATACGTGAAAGATAATTTTATGAAAATTTCTAGCATCACGGTAATTACTGAGAAATGCTCGCCTAGTGCTCAGTGGTGCAGAATATAAATTTTTCAGTAGTAATAAAAATAAATAATAGTAAAATAAATTGGAAGATGATATAGAAGTTACGATAAATTATGAACATTAAAATTCAGAAAAAAATATGAAGCAACATCGGTGTAAAGTTCAAGGATATAAAAACAATGGCAAAAAAATCCTTATTATGATGATGTCAATTTTCCTTAATTGATGTAAATAAAATATACATACATTTAATTTACAATACATGGAACTGATAATTGTTATGAATATTTGCTGTTTTCTCGTAATGAATAAAAGATTTTTCTAATCTGAAGTCTTCAGATTTCGCTTTTTCTTTTCTTTCTTTCTTCCCCCCCCCCGTTTAACTTCCTCACGTAATAACGTAACCACCTCGGTGCAATTGGGCGATCTTTTTGCAGATGAAAAGATGAAAGCTACTTATGGGGTGCAAGTTGGAGGTTTTTGTGACTTTTTTTAAGAAAGATTCCCAAACTATCGATATTTATCTAAGTAGCTAGCATTATCAAAATGTGAAAAGAAAACATATACTTTAGAAATTCAAAATACAAATGAAAAATATTAAATAAGGATTATGTGATAAATTAGAAAATAAAACACTTACATCCTTCTTGAAGTCTTAAATTTGCGTAATTTGGGGCACTATTCTTCTCTCCAAGTACACAGCGTCTGTTTTCCACTTAAAAAGAATTACAGAATTGAGGAGACTCGGCTTCACACAACCGTGAGCAACAGCGGCTGTCGAGAAAATGCGTTCTTCCCGTTACAGAATTTTCAGCAAAATTTTGTATTCCAGCAGAAACTTCACGCACTTTCTTCCATTGCAGGCAAATTCAATAAACTCATATTTTAAAACTAAGGCAAAAAAATCACGATTTGTTTATAAAACCCGTTAGAACTTGGAATACAACGAAAAAGAACACATACGAAAATGGCGGCGTTGTTTGACTGAAGGATCGTAATGAGCGTGCTTACCGGAATAATGGTTACGCGCATGGTTGCCAGAATGTGTCACATTCTGAAAATTTGGCGACTTCTACTAAGGTGGTTGCGTTACTACGTAAGCACCTTTTCCTGTTGTAACTATGCTTTATTGCTCTTTTGTTATTTTATATAAATAATAACGTATTAAAATTGTTCAGAAAGATATCTCACCAGCCACAACGGAAAACGGGGGGGGGGGCGAAATAAAAATATTTTCAAAAATGAAATTTTGCAATTGGGGGGAGAATTAGTTAATTTTCCATTAACATTTATTACAGCTTTAGAAGAAGCAAAGCGACAAAAACGTTTTGTTCTTATCCTGTCGACCGTTGGCCCGATTTAGTGCCAAATATGGCTGACTGTGTTCTTTAGAATTCCACAAAACGACTAGAGATTAACGACCGCTGCCGAAATTTTCGCCAGTGGTCGACGGGAGGTCCACCAGTGATCCGAGCGGTAAAAGCCGCTTAACAGTGGTAGTTTGGCTCGGGGTTCGAGTTCCGGTGAAGGGACTGGCTGCATATGCATTGTCGTGGTTTTCCCCTTGTGTGAGAAAGATACAAGTCAATTTCCCTTAAAAAGTCCTCCACGGAGCATTCCTCCCTTTCGCGTAATGCCAAACGGCGGAACGCGAAAGAAGTAAAAAGAAATGATCGGCGGGATAATACGTAAATACCAAAAGGTTTTAATAAACTAGGGTGGGGGCATAATTGATGAAAGGAAAGCTTTAGTTTATAATAACCTCGTTTATGTTTAAAATTTTAGAAAAATTTAAGAAAGCAATTAAAAAATAAGTAAGTTCTTTCATTTCCCTTGTTGAATAAGAATAGCATGCATTTGTTTCCAACTGATAAGACTTAATCGTCACTGTTGAATAAAACAAAAACACAAGTTCGAAAAGACTTAAAAGCACTTTTTTAAAAGTGTGTATGATTATCGGAACAAAATTGAATATGCACTATATGCACACACAGGATTGCAATCAGCACTTTTCTAAAAAGATTTAATAATCATCGCTTGATTTTATTTTGGTTGAAAACGATAACTTTTCAAGGGAAACTAGATATATTCAAGGTGCAGATGAGGAAAACCACGAAAACGCCCACATAGCTATCACGATCACCCCGATTTGTACTGGATCGAATCATCAGTACTCAGAGGTCTTATATCCTATGCTCTTCTAATCCTAATTCTACCCTATTCCTTTCCTCTCCTATCCTAATCCGAATCACCTATCCTATGCTATCCTAACATCTCCTATCCTATACTATGCTAAACCTAACCGTAGCCTATCCTACACTATTCTAATTCTATCTTATCCTAATCTCATCCTATTGTTAATCCTCTTCTCTCCTAATCCTACAATTAGGATCGGCCACAGGTTCGGCCATTGGTCGGCATTAAATTAAATATGTTGTTCTTATTTCTTACAGCAGGTGTTCTGGTTTCCAAATTAAGTACTGCGATTAAAAAAAAAACTGTGTGTTAAAAAGTGATGTTATTCAGTTTCTTTCTTTCTCTCTCTGTTTTTTTTTTTTTTTTTTTTTTTTTTTTT
>KK117942.1:188127-217467 GCA_000611955.2 Stegodyphus mimosarum | reverse complement strand
TTTTTCTCTTTTTTTTTTTTTTTTTTTTTTTGTTATTTATTGAAACGTCCAGTTTTAACGGCAAAGGTCAAAAGGAATATTCTCTTTCGTCGTGTATGAGATGCGAGGTAATTGAGTTTTGTGTAAATATTTCGATACGGTGATTTTTTAAGTGCTATCATATTTAAAAGGAAAAAAATATGTCAGACACATTTTGCTTAAGATTAAACGAAGCAAGAGAAAAACTACTCTTTTAATACCTTACCAACTCGAGTTAAAAAAAAAGATAAAAATATTAGATATTTATTTCAACAAATGATCAAAAATTCTTTAAAAGCGTTCTTTTCATGTTTTGGAAAGTGTCGGAAAACGAAAGTAAAAGCGCGCAATCTATTTAAACTCAATAAAAATCTGTCTCGACACATTCAGACAAATTTCACATTCAGTTCCAAATGAACGCTTTTAAAGTTGTCGTAATCAATATTTAACAGTTTTTTTTCCTTTGCGCTAGAGATGCAATTTTTTTTGTCTTTATCCGTTTGCTGGAACAAATCTAATCAGAAATTTTCGAGTTAATCCTCTCGGCGAGTTGAAAGAATCCCAGTCAGTAGTCTCGAACTATTTCCCTTTTTTTACGCTTACGGATGTAAATGCATAGCAGTAACGAACACTCAATAAAATTTTCAAGATTTGCTAATACATTTTAAATGAGAGAGCGATTTTTTTGAGCGATGCAAAGTGCAAATACCTTCAGGCTAATCCACAGACGCAATAAAAATAGCGAAATTGAAGCTCTCTAAAATAAAAATGGCGAAATTTTGGCGAATGGAAAAGAGTTCGCGTCGTATTATAATTAGGGATTATTTTAGACTGCACTTTAATAATGTGTTTTCTTGTTACTTTAAGTTTTAAGATGAAATAAATGTGTATAAATCTGTAAAACGTAACATGCAAAAACACTAGCGAATTTTACGTATTTACATTCAAAAGGAAAATATTTCAAGAATTTTCGAAACTGAGCAGGGATGAAATTTATCATTAAGAAAGGGAAACAAGAGTTCCTGAACTAGGATTCCTCGGAACTCCAGAGCTCTTGGAGAAATAATTATGTTTCAAGGTTTCGGCAAACTCTTATCATATTGTTACGAATTTCACATTTATTTGGCTATTTATTTAGAATTGTAATTAGATTTGCTTCATGTTGCCTTAGCAACGCAGACGATTTTTGAAGAGAAAGCTACGCCAAAAAAAAATAGCAATAAAAATAAAAGAGCGCGTGCATTTAATGCTTAATAAATAAATATCTCGTAATTACTGTTGCCATCCAGAAAAATCTAGAAACATCGTGATTGTTCTACTGATAATTAAAAAGCTTATAAAAGCCGAGGTGAAACACCTCATCTCAGTTAGTGAGTTAGTTGTTGTTGTTGCTGTTATACTTGTAGCTGTAAAAAGCGAACTGCTGTTTGTTTACTTAATGCTGTATTGATTGTAGTGATTTCGCTGTGAGATAGAACTATTTTATCTGTTTTGAACTGAGTTTTTGCTAAACGTTTGAGATATTGTGATATTGTGCGAAGATTTGTGAAGAAATATTTCAGCATTTTAATTTATTTATTGTGGAAAGAATAAATTTTTGTTAACTTTTTACGACTTGTGCATTCAATATATTACGAACCCGTACGCACGTAACAATTTTTGGTGTCAGAAGTGGGATTTTTGAATGCCATTAACTAGAGCAATGGAAGAACAATTAAGGCAATTCATGGCAGCCTTTGCTGCATTTAAAGAAGAAATTAAAGCTGGCCAAGATTCCGTGAAAGAGGAGATGAAAGCTGTTCAAGAATCTGTTAAAGATGAAATGAATTCTGTTCAAGAAAAGATGGAGAAATCTGTTAAAGATGAAATGAATTCTGTTAAAGATGAAATGAATTCTGTTCAAGAAAAGATGGAGAAATCTGTTAAGGAAGAAATGAATTCTGTTCAAGAAAAGATGGAGAAATCCGTTAAGGAAGAGATGAGAGCCGTTAAAGCAAGTCAAGAAGAGATGAAAAAGGAAATTACTTGCATAATAGAAAATAAATTTGAGACTATGGAAGGCAGAATAGATGCGGTTGAAAATAAAGTTTCTTCTGTCAAAGAACAAATAGAAGAGAGAGTTTCTGCCGTAGAACAACAAATCGATTACAGAGTTTCTGCTGTGAGAGAACAAATTCAAGAAAGAGTTTCTGCAGTGGAACAACAAATTGATGACAAAGTTTCCGCAGTTGCCAAAGAAGTTGATACTTTAAAGAAATTCGTAGCGACGGCTGGAAGCAGTTCGGATACTTTTAAATTCCTAGCCATGCCTGCACATCCTTCTCTGAAGCTATCGACATATGATGGGAAGACCTCCTGGCAAGTGTATAAGACACAATTTTCTATAGTTGCGGAAGCAAATGGATGGGATTCCCAAGCTAAGGCCTGTCACCTTGCGGCTTCTCTGAGAGCAGACGCAGCGGACATCCTTCAAACTCTTCCCGAAAACAAAAGGCTAGATTTCGAAGCTCTGTCCGGTGCTTTAGAGCTGCGTTTTGGAGAGAAGTGTTTAAAAGATTACAGCAGGCTGCAGTTAAAATCCCGTCAACAGAAGCCTACGGAAACACTTCAGGAGCTCGCCACGGATGTTGAAAGGCTGTCCCACCTCGCCTTTTCGGAGTGCCCGACAGAAACAAGAGAAATCCTGTCCCTGCAATACTTCATCGACGGTATCCGGGATCCTGAAATACAGAAAGCACTGCGAATGGCTGATGTAAAGGACTTAAAAAGTGCTCTAGTGTATGCCATGAAATTCGAGGCAGCACAGCAAGCCACTCGTAGAGACCGCCACCCAATCAGAGCTGCTCACATACAAGAACCAGTGGATCCAATGACTGCTCGCCTAGACGATTTAACCAGAAAGGTGAATGCTTTGACACGGAATACTGGTGACAAGAAACCGTTCGTAAAGTGCTGGAACTGCGGAGCTGAAGGGCACATTCGAAGAAACTGCAGAACACCCCAGGGCACGGATGTTAAGACCGCGCCTCTCAAGAAGGAGGGAAACTAATTCGTGGCCATCTCGCGGGGCGGAGGTTGCCAGATAATGAAAAGCCCCAGTTTAAAGCGCTTCAGATTTCTGCAGTGAGTGGCGGCAATAACGGAATTTTCATCATGGGACAAATCAATGGAATTCCTTGTAACATGACGATCGACACGGGAGCCAATGTTACCATCATTCGAAAAGATTTGGCTCAACAACTCGAAGGTAAACTTATCTGGACGCCGCCCTGCGTTACCCTCCAGACTGTGTCCGGCGAGAAGATCAATATAGAAGGGAAATTAAACGTTAACATCACCTTTGGAAGTGCCGCTTACCATCACACGGCATATGTAGCAGAAATTACAGACCCTTGCATACTCGGATTGGACTTTTTAAGGAAATACAATTTTTCCTTGGACTTTAAAAATAACGAACTGCATTCTGCCTCTGAGGACATAACTTTATTCGGGATTAATGATGAAGGAGTGAAATCTATCCACAAAATCATAGCTCAAGACGATATCACAATACCGGCAAGAACAGAAATTTTACTTCCTGGATCCATAGCCGAAAATAGAAATTTCCGCTACGGCGTCATGGAATATCCCAAGAATTGTAATAGCCCTAAAGGAGTATTAATAGCCTCAGCACTCGTCGACCTATCGGGGACCGTTATCCCGGTGAGAGTTGCCAATGTAACTGATAAGGCGAGAGTTATTAAGAAAGGTGAAGTGGTTGCAGAATGTACTCCAGTAACCAGCGTTGAAAGAAAAAGTAACATCTCAAAAACCGTGTCTTCAAACAACATTATATCGGAGTTATTGCAGAATGCGCAATTAAACGATGAGGAAAAGAATGTTGCCGAGCGTGTCATTAAAGATCTTCAAGATGTTTTCTCCCGCTCGTCTTCTGACGTGGGTCGAACCAGTTTAACTCAGCATAGAATCGATACTGGTGACCATCCACCAATCAAGCAACATCCAAGACGTCTGCCGATTTCGAAACAGGAAGAGGTGCGAACACTTTTAAAGGACATGCAAGAAAGCAATGTCATCGAGCCTTCAGCAAGTCCCTGGGCATCTCCCATCGTCCTGGTGAAGAAGAAAGACGGGTCAACTAGATTTTGCGTTGATTATCGCCGGTTGAATGAGGTTACGAAGAAAGACAGTTACCCTCTTCCTAGAATTGACGACATTCTGGATACTCTTTCTGGAAGCAAGTGGTTCTCGACACTTGATTTAAAGAGTGGATATTGGCAGGTAGAAATACATCCTGATGACCGAGAAAAGACGGCATTTACTACAGGACAAGGACTTTGGCAGTTCAAGGTGATGCCGTTTGGACTATGTAATGCGCCGGCTACATTCGAACGTCTAATGGAGACTGTTTTAAAAGGTCTTTCATACGAAGCCTGTCTGATATACCTGGATGACATCATCATCGTCGGGAAGAGTTTCGAAGAACATTTGGAAAATCTTAGAAAGGTGCTTCAGAAACTGAAAGAAGCCAATCTGAAGTTGAGTCCCGCTAAATGCAAATTATTCAGACAGGAAGTGACTTACCTCGGACATGTCATCTCTGCTGAAGGTGTGCGCACGGATCCTGAAAAAGTGTCAGCAGTTAAAGACTGGAGACGTCCCGAAAATGTCCACCAGCTGAGAAGCTTTCTAGGGCTTTGCACCTACTATAGGAGATTCGTGAAGGATTTTTCTTCCATCGCAAGACCCCTTCACAAGCTGACAGAGAGCAAGCAAAAGTTCGTGTGGACAAAAGAATGTGAGAATGCATTTAAGAACCTGAAGGAAGCCTTAACATCTGCTCCAATCCTGACGTATCCTCAGCTCGACAGACCATTTATTCTCGACACGGATGCGAGTAATGAAAGTGTCGGCGCTGTTCTGTCCCAAGAAATAGAGGGCCAAGAACGTGTAGTAGCTTACTGGAGCAAGTGCCTATCTAAACCGGAGAGGAATTACTGTGTCACCAGGAAAGAGTTGCTCGCCATAGTCAAAGCCGTAGAACATTTCCATCATTATCTATACGGCAGAAAATTCCTGCTCCGCACAGATCATGCATCATTGGCCTGGCTTTTAAATTTCAAGAATCCTGAGGGTCAGATAGCCAGGTGGATACAGAGACTCCAGGAATATGACATCACTATCCGTCATCGCAAGGGACAGTCGCACGGAAACGCTGACGCCTTGTCTAGAAGACCTTGCCCAGAAAACTGCCGATATTGTTCCAGGGTCGAAGCTAAATACCAACTGGTTAATCCAGTCGCACGGCAAATTACAGCATCAACATCGGCTGATCCAGACCCATGGAGTGACAAGGAAATCAGGAAAGACCAGCTGGAAGACCGTGATATTAAACCCATAATTGAGTTAATGGAGACCTCAAACAGAAAACCTACCTGGCAGGATATTTCGAGCTATAGTCCCACGACAAAACAATATTGGGCTCTCTGGGACTCACTCCATATTCGAAACGGCGTCTTGTACCGAAAATTCGAATCGGATGATGGAAAAACATTCCGATGGCAGCTGGTACTCCCAAGATCCCGAATCCCGGACGTCCTTAAAGAACTACATAGCAGCCCTGCAGGAGGTCACTTCGGAATAATGAAGACCTTGCAGAGAGTTCGGGAGCGTTTCTACTGGAATAATGCAAAGGATGACGTGCAAAAGTGGTGCCGAACTTGCGATGCCTGTGCAAGTCGGAAAGGACCGAAGAAACGCAGCCGGGGGAAGCTGCAACGTTACAATGTAGGAGCACCTTTTGAACGTATCGCCTTTGACATCTTAGGACCTCTGCCACGAACTGCTGATGGCAACAAATACATCCTCGTTGCCATTGATTACTTCACCAAGTGGCCTGAAGCGTATCCTATTCCTGATCAAGAGGCTGTCACAGTAGCAGAGATGATGATACAGCACTGGATTTCCAGATTCGGAGTGCCTCTTCAGTTACATTCCGATCAGGGAAGGAATTTTACCTCGGCTGTAGTCAAGGAACTCTGCAAGCTACTCGGCATTGACAAAACCCAAACGACGCCTTTACATCCCCAGTCGGACGGTATGGTAGAGAGGTTTAATCGAACCATCCTCAATAACCTCTCATTAGTGGTTTCCAGAAACCAACAGGACTGGGACAAGAAGTTGCCACTATTTTTACTGGCTTACCGCAGTGCTGTCCACGAGACTACCGGCTATTCCCCATCTCAGATGCTCTTCGGTCGTGACCTTCGTCTGCCATGTGATCTTTTGTTTGGTCGCCCTCCAGATGCGCCTTCATCGCCTGAGGAATACATTCAAGACCTCCAGGCCCGGTTTGAAGTGATGCACAACTTTGCACGAGAGCGAGTCAACTTGGCGACGGAGAAGATGAAGACCCGCTACGACACGAGAGCTACTGGACATCGTTTCAACGAAGGAGACAAGGTGTGGTTATGGAATCCGACTCGTCGAAAAGGACTTTCTCCGAAACTACAATCACCTTGGGATGGTCCTTACACAGTCCTAAACAGGCTGAACGACGTCGTGGTTCGGATCCGTAAGTCATCGAACTCTAAACCTAAAGTCGTTCATTACGACAGGTTAGTTCATTACTATGGCCATAGTACGTAGTGTATATAGTTGTAAATAATAATGTACATAGTATAAGACCATGGTCCTATTTGTATTTAGTATTTGATTTGTATTTGTTAAGTATTAGTATTTGATAAGTATTTGTATTTAATAGCATTTGTATTTGATAGTATTTGTACTTAGTATTTGATAGTATTTGAATTGTATTTAGCGTTGGATAGAATTTAATTTGCTGAAAGTAACTTATTGGAATTATTGTTTATTTTGTTATTATAAAGTAATGTTTATTATAGCACTGATGCTTTAGTTGTAAGTTTGGCTTCCTGTCCAGGGATTGTACTGCCCGGGACGTGCAGTCCTTGGGAAGGGGGCAATGTTACGAATTTCACATTTATTTGGCTATTTATTTAGAATTGTAATTAGATTTGCTTCATGTTGCCTTAGCAACGCAGACGATTTTTGAAGAGAAAGCTACGTCGAAAAAAAAAAAACAATAAAAATAAAAGAGCGCGTGCATTTAATGCTTAATAAATAAATATCTCGTAATTACTGTTGCCATCCAGAAAAATCTAGAAAAATCGTGATTGTTCTACTGATAATTAAAAAGCTTATAAAAGCCGAGGTGAAACACCTCATCTCAGTTAGTGAGTTAGTTGTTGTTGTTGCTGTTATACTTGTAGCTGTAAAAAGCGAACTGCTGTTTGTTTACTTAATGCTGTATTGATTGTAGTGATTTCGCTGTGAGATAGAACTATTTTATCTGTTTTGAACTGAGTTTTTGCTAAACGTTTGAGATATTGTGATATTGTGCGAAGATTTGTGAAGAAATATTTCAGCATTTTAATTTATTTATTGTGAAAAAAATAAATTTTTGTTAACCTTTTACGACTTGTGCATTCAATATATTACGAACCCGTACGCACGTAACAATATATATCTTTTGTAATGTTTATTTTCGGGATTACTTGATTGATTATAATTATTTGTAAAGTTCGGA
Organism: Stegodyphus mimosarum; assembly: GCA_000611955.2. Lineage (NCBI taxonomy): Eukaryota > Metazoa > Arthropoda > Arachnida > Araneae > Eresidae > Stegodyphus > Stegodyphus mimosarum. The sequence goes on along the minus strand of KK117942.1, from coordinate 209,843 downwards.
TAAAAAAGCTGAACGAAACGAATAAATATTATTCAAAATGATTCGCAAGTGTAAGAACGTTAAAAAATGTTGAACTAAATGAAACGCTTCTGTTATCGTAACCGGATTCAGAAATGTATGCATGTATGATGTGTGCGTGCATGTATGTGCGTATATTTACATTCTAAACAAAAACAACAAAAAAAAAATGGGACAGTTCTATATCTTCCGTCCTACTGTGCCAACTGACGAAACTTAATTTTCTTTTTCATGTTTCGAAAGTGCAACATAGGATATATATTAGATTTATATATAGCATTGTTCCGACATAGGTATTTTGATACAAAATAGGACTTATTCTGAAATTACATACCGAGTTTTTGCCATATTTCGATTCTACGACTCAAATTATGCCTAAATACAGGGTGTTCTATAAGTCTGTAAATATTTTAAATGTTCATAAAAATTGAAGGAATTGCTAGAATCAAACGCGGTTTGCGAAAAAGTTATTCGCGCCTAGTTTTTTCCCCCTGCTAAAAGGAAAAAAAATAGTTAAAATTTTCGTCCACAGAGGGCACTGCACAGACGCAGTAACAAGAACTATGTAAATCAGAGCCCTATAAATTGCAGATTTTTTACGATCTGATTTTTCCTCTAACTTGCTCGTACATAAAGTTTTAATTGTGATGCTGATATTAGTGGCTCAACCAAGAATCGCCGACTGAAGCTTTACGAAGGTTTCGAATACAGAAGGTATCGAAGAAAGGTTTATATCTAATCACTCTTGCAAAGCTGACTTCCTTGGCACGACGTTTCGAAGACATAGGAATCTTGTGTCATCATCTTCGTAGTACCAAGTTTATCAGAGGTCCATACTTCTGATGTAGCTTCGCAGATTGACACTCTAAAGGAACAATCAAGGAGTGCACTAAGTAGCGCACGAGAAGTGGCACGAAACACTGGTATACATATTGTTGCGTTATACGGGTTCGTGGATTTGAGAGTATCCGATGAAAACACGATGCAGAACAATAAAAAACACAATTTATTTACAAGAATCACTATTTACAGCACAGTTCCAAAATTACCATTAAAAGCGTCGAAAATCTACAATAAATACGCTGAAACAATCAGCCACATAGCTTCAGGCTGTAACTGTAAAGGTAGCTTCACGGCAACACTAGACTTATAATAAACACCGTGGAACAATCACCAATACACTGTCAAGCTATACTGTAAAGGTAGCTTCACGGCAAAGCACTATCTCGATCGCTTCCCGTTCACAAAACTCTTGCGTAGCTTAGCAATCACAGTCAGCAGCTATTCTCACAATTAATCACACTTCTCACACACTGCTCGCAACAATCAATCTGCTCTCAGAAACGCAAGGATTTATATAGCTTTTCTTTAAGTTCCACACGTTTCGAGAAATATCTCGACAGGAAGTTATTCTAGAAGCTTCCCGATTGGACCATGGGATATCGCCGATTTGGTCGCCAAATGGGCGATAAAGTCGCCAATCTGGCAACCCTACCATACACTATTTTATGGCAACCATAGTGCTATGCCGGAAAGCTTACATACAGGCGCAACCGCCGAATTTTTCGTAACAATATGTATATAAAACCGTTGAACACTAGTAGTTCGGTCCGGGGTTGGAATCTCCGTGAATTTTCTGGCTACTTGGGCAATTCCACAATTTTTGAAAATTTGATGTGCATTTTTGTATTTCTCTGTATAATACGCTACATACTGAATTACGATTCTTGATACTCACGTATTATCCTTTCCACCGTTGGTGAAAATTTCGGCAGCGGTCGCCAATCGTACTGCAGAATTCTAAAGGAAGTGGTCATCCGTAATTGTCCCTAAAACATGACACTTGGCCAATCGGTGAGATCAGTGTGATGCCGATAGTTTTCTCTTGTTATATAATACGGTCAGTTTTAATTTTCTGTTTTTGCTACTTACGTATTAGCGCAAACTCCTTGGCTCACATAAGAAAAAAATGATTCTGCGAATTTTGGATTGCAAATTACAATTACCTAAAGAACTGTTATGCGCACAGTTGCTAGATTTTAGCGACTTCTGAAAATTTGGAGATTTCTACTAAGATTTTGCGATAATACGTAAGTAGTCAGTTTTTACTGCAATAGTTTACCTTATTATATAGGTCTATTTTAAACTACGAGTATAGTTTTTTACTTCCTCTTACGAAATAAAAAGGAAGTATTGTAATCGCGAAAAATTTCGGGTATCATATTTCAACGAAAATATCCATTTTGACCGCTATCGAATGCATTTTTTGGAAGCGTAACATCCGTACATACCATATTTTTAGCCCAAAGGGCGTTAGCCCAGAAGGGCTATTAATTTAATTTTGGCATTTCGCTTTTCAAACTGTTGCCACCAAATATTAGAGCCCTATATTATATTTAATGAAATTAAATAATGAAGAATCTGCATAAATGTATGTATATATGTTTCTCGCATTGTGATAAAACGAAGGTATCTACAGCCATCAAATTTTGATTAACGTACTTTTCAACCCGAATACGGGCATCTGGAAGCCCAAATTTGGAATTTGTTTTTATTATCCATTTCATGTTTTGTAAAATGCTAACGAATTTTTGATTAACAAACTTACCGACTTCAAAACGAGCAATGGCAACACTGTACGAAAAAAAAATAACATTTTTTCTCTCCAGCTCCCGAGACTTTGCATCGGAAATTCTAAAGACATGCTCTTTTTAAAATTATTTTGCGATATTGCTGTGGAACTGAATTTTATGGTTTAAGTGCGAAGAACATAATATTTAATAAATAAAGGTAACCTACAAAACGTTAAAAGAACGCCCTTTTGGGCGTAATGTAAAATCTGAAAGCTTTCAGATTTTTTTTTCTTAGAGTATTTTAATTTTCAGTTTAACTAAAAAGAATTTAGTTTGCGCTATTTTAAACTACGATTTTTTTGATGTAGTATATAATAAGGGCTATTTTAAATTGTTAACTGCAATTATTTTACTATATAACATGTTTTATTTTAAACTGCGATTTTATTATCGTACAATATAGCGTATTTTATGAACTTAAATAGAATTTTTTTATCATCTAATTTATATTATTTTAACTTACGTTTTTTTTTTAATTTACAAAATTATCTACTTAAAGTACGACATTTTAATCTTATTATACCATATAGTGTACTTTAAATTAGGATTCTTAATTGCCATTTTTTCATCTTATTACGTAATATGGTCCATTTTAAATTACAATTTTTAGTACTTATTCGTAATTTTATTCTTCATTTTTTGGTAGATTCATCAAAGTCACTAGATTTCCCGGAAGACTAGAGGATAATTAAAGCCTGACGGTTAAAAAAAAAGACGAATAATCGAGTTTCCATTGCCATACTCTTATAAAGAAAAGATATATTCAATATGCTGGTTGTGCATATTTCTTTCGAACTAGATCAATTGAGTGCGAAGCTTGCAACAAATATTTCGCGCGTATAAACTGGCAATGATTTCCGTTTTGACAAGCCATAAAATTTGCATAGTACAAATAATAGCACCTTTTCGATGCGTTAAAAAAAAGGGAAGGACGAAAAAAAGTCTAGACAGACTGATCTTATTTAACCTGGATAACTGGAGTTCAGGGAATGGGGATTGCTCATAAAATGCACAGCTTTCAAAATCTGTCGCTCGCAGACATGGAAAAGTAGCACCCAATCAATTGCATCGGATCTCTTAATTTCGTTACCGACAGAGAGACGCGCGTGAGATAGAGGAAAAAAGCTTTTAACCCGGGCAGTCGAAATGCCCGGCCAGTGTTGGGAAACGAAAATGCTGACGAAGCTTCGAGAAGCACGGCTCAGTGATCTGAAGCCAGCAACTAAAAGGTTTTGTTCTTTTTTTTTTCACCGTCAGTTCCTCGTGTGAAAAGAGATTTATTTTCATTATTTTTATCTAGGCGAGAAATAAAATTGTTCAGAATGAAGCTACAGTGTTATGAAAAGTCAAGAAAGTCACGCCTTAAAAAAAAAAAAAAAAAAAAAAACTGAAAATTTACGATATGAATCTTCAGGTACCAACTTCATTTACTGAAAAAAATAAACTTCCTGTATCTATAAAACGCAAGAAAGACTACATTAAAAAGACAAAACGTTACTTTTCGACGTTAGAAATGACTTTAAGGAAGCTTTTCAAAAATTGTTTGATAGTTACGTTACTGCGCATTTATAAGGCCGATATTTTCATCGTTCGGAGATAGCTTATATACTTAGCAATTGCATGTTATCAAGGGAGTAAGAATTTGATTAAATTAATGTTTTTAAGAGTAATGCATAGGATCGAAACCGGTTTCGGAGCTGCTCTGCCAACAGAAAGGTTGGCGATACGAAGCACTGTCGATCATGTGCAGGATTCCGTTAGGATCAATCCCAACCAGCGTTCTAGCGGTAAAGTTTCTGAGCACTGGTAGTTCGGTCCGAGGTTCGAATCCCGCGAACGAGCCTGGAACGAGCTGGCTTCATGGGCGTCATCATAGTTTTCCTCATGTGTAACGTGTATATGAGCCACTTTCCCTTAGAAAGTCCTCCACGAAGGCAACCCCTTCTTTAGGCTGATAGCCCTCGAGTGCTCGAGTTATAATCTAATAAACCTATAAGGTATATCTCCCACATTTTTAGCGTGCCTTCGTGGTGTAATGGTCAGCACACTGAGCCGGTATTTCAGAGGTCCGTGGTTCGATCCCCGGCGAAGGCAATGCATATTTTTCATGACTCCTGCTTCGAAATAAACCTAATGTCCCTACAGTGGCGCCCGAACTAAAAGGGTTGTGGATGATGACTCTCCACACCCAGGATTTGGCGACTAGGTCCCTTAAAACCCTAGTCGCCCTTTAAAAAGGGGAGTATATATTATATAAGGTATATCTCCCACATTTTTAGCGTGCCTTCGTGGTGTAATGGTCAGCACACTGAGCCGGTACTTCAGAGGTCCGTGGTTCGATCCCCGGCGAAGGCAATGCATATTTTTCATGACTCCTGCTTCGAAATAAACCTAATGTCTCTACAAACCAATAAACCAACCAATGCAAACATAATCTGATATTGGCATACTACAGACCAGCGCTTCTGAAATTTGACAAGCCCTCTGAAAATCAAATATCAGAATAACGACCCTTTAGCGCAGAGATGTTTCTTTGGTAAACAGTACACATGCGAAAAATAGCACTTTTAAGATTTGTTTCAAGTTTGCAAAAATTAATGGAAGAAAATCACAGTTATGCAAAAATTAATGAAAGAAAATCACATCATCTCATTAAAGCTAACCCGGCTTTAATGCGACGGATTGTACTTGTTTAGCTGCATAACAAGTTAAATCTTGATGCAATATTTTCAGCGATGATTTAGTTGATTTCAGAGTTGGAATTTAATAAGCGTTAAAGCCAGAGCTTAAATTGCGCCTGTGCTTCTTAGTTTTGAGTATAAATCATAATTCTAACCGGAGCCCTAAATAAGAAGGCTCCGACACTTCTTTAATGTAACTAAACAATTTCAGCAGAAATCTCATCTCGAAAATTTTATTTTTATTATATTAAAAACCGATTCTAACTTCTGAATGCATGCTTCTCTTTCCTTGGGAAACAAACCTTTGGATGAATGTCGAGACTTTTAAGAAAAGAGAAGCTCCCACCCACATGGCAGTGGCTTATTCTCCAGAAAGTATAACGAATTTGTGACAGCGGGTAAGTTTTTTGTTCCAACGCTAGTGTCTTCCCGCAGAAAAGAGCACCTGTTGACTTTTTGGAACGATGTAACCAAAGACAGGGACGGGGAATGAAATTTATCACTTGTTACTTTTTTTCAGCTAATTCTCGTTTTCAGTGAAAATTCGTTCCCCTGTCATATTCTGCTTGATAGTTAGAATTATATTGAGAGGTGAACGTGGTCAGAAAATGTTGGACTTTCCTTTTTTCACACCTACAGGTCATCCGTTAAGATTTTCTCCCTATTCCATATTCTTTTTCCCATATCTACTGTTTATAGCATTCTCTATATTTTCCTTGGTGACATTTTGACCATTTTAACATTTTTTTTATTGGTGAGCTGAAAAAAGAATGGTCTTCATTTCTATCATGCTTTGAAGTAGTACATTATATTAAGAGCTTAAATGGAGCTCAGCCGGAGACCGGCTGAGCTATTTCTTACTTTTTGTGTTGAATTGTAATTCCAGACGAAATCCCAAAAAAGTCAAGGCCCAAAACTTTATTTTTAATATTTAATTATTTACCATTTATTTAATAACTTACTACATTTTTATTTACATCTTTAGTTTAATATTAATTATTTAATTATTCTAATAATTAATTATTTAATTTAAATAATTTGTTATTTAATTGTTTAATTATTAATTAGTTTGCTAGCCATTTTATTTACTTACTTATTTTTATTCTTTCCTGACAGCCTTCCATAGGGATCCGGCACTTCCAATTTTAGAAATTTAACTCTGGTTAAAGATGAAAAAGTATCACATACTTAATATGTGGTGATGGATGGCAGAGTAACACACTATAATGCCATTTCAGAAATTGTGAGAAATTTAGTTACAGCTCTACTCCAGAATTCTGTCAGACTTTTGTGGAAACTAATGTTTTAAGTCTTGGTTTGTTCTACTTGATTATGACAAAGCACACGAGGGCTATTTGCCTAAGGGGATGGATACCTTCTTGGAGGAATTGCTAAGGGAAATTGGCTAGTATACCATTACACATGGGGACAACCAAGAAAACGCCCATGCACAGCCAGTCCGTTCATGTGGGATCGAATACAAAACCAGACCGAACAACTAGGATACAGCAGTTCTAACCACTCGGATATTGTGCAGCAGGTTATGTTCGAAGAAGCAGAACAAAACAACGCATAATTTAGAGTCCCTGAACAATGATCCTGCATTCGCCTCAGTTAGAAAATTGTGTTACGCAAAAAGACTTTTAACAGAAACCAAACTTCATGACCACTATTTTCGCCAAGTATGCCGTAGTCATTTAAGGTTTGTATTTTATATTTGACTAAAAAGCTTCATTTAAATCTTGATAAAGCTCGTATTTTTAGTTTAAAAGCTTAAAATTAAGCACTGTTAACTTTCATAATTTTCATTAGCGTGTCATCTCTGTCTTTAACTTTGTGTACATTGATTGCTCTAAAATTGATCAGATCTTTAAAACTTATTACCTCTAAAATTACTCTTTACTGGAAATGTTTCCTCTTTCCGCGAGATTCAAGACATCAATGTTCGACTATATATTTAAAATTTTCATTATGCTGAGATTAAAACGTAAAGCACGGCACCTGTCCAATCGACTCGTTAGGCTTAGTAGAGTAAAACAAAAGTATCAAAAATGAAATGCACGTAGTTTTCAATAATACGGAGTAAATGGCTTAACTGAAGAAAACTTTATCCCAGAAATAATTACATTATCATTGCAAACACACACAAAATGTACAAATTTGACTTAAGTAGTCACAATATCATTGAAAACACAAAATATACAGACTTTTGCGACGACTAAAATCGCACAACTTGAAAACAAGTAAGTTGTTGTCAGATAAATGTAAATTTGTTTCAGAATTACTTAATTTGTTTAGTTTAAAGAAACCAGTGATGGCGAAACACGTAAGATCTATCTAAAAGAACGGATGCCTTTGTGGAGTTATACATGAGAAAAAGCACGAAAACCAAGCCTGCTAGCTGGGATTTGAATCTATACGGAACTCTAAGTATTTAACGGTCTTACCTGTTAGGCTAACAGTGGACCTAATATTAAATGTGCTGCTACCGGGATTTCTTAATTCAGTATTTTTCAATAGATAGTTCTTCTTAACTACCCAAAACTGGAAGCGGCTTTATTGGCTAAGTGATCTATCCTTTATTCATTTTCGTATTTTGCCCTAAAAGTCTCCTACGTAACGTAAATGAAAGGTATAGTACAGGGTTCTAAACCGAAAGGGGGGGACTTCATAGCTTCACAGGGGAAATGCGGTCAATCTTTTATTAAGTATTTAATTACAATTTATGAATATAAAATAAAACTTTTATTCAAGTTTCGGTATTTATCAACATTTTCTAAGGCTTTTTGTTGTTTAATTTATAATTTTTAAAATTTTTTAATTAATTTTAATTTAATTTATAAATTTTTAAAATTTTGAAAATAACCTAAATTTAAATAAATTTATACATGGGTTTTTCGAGCTTTGGAAAGGGGGGATTTATGTTCTAGCAGTGGTGAAAGAGATGCATGGAGATAAAAATGTTGAGAACCACTGGTATAAGCTCCTAGAACTAAATGTAGATTCAAAAATAATAAATAAATAAATAAAAGTAAAGAACCACTTTGGAAGGGGTAGAAGAAGAGGATCATGTCTCTGATCACTCTCGAAATCGAGAGAGTTTTATTCAAAATATACGCCGAAATAAGGTTGCTTTTTTTAATCTAATTTTAAACTTTACATTGGGGAGCTTTTCTTTTAATTTGAGCCTTAATGTTATTGTGTGAGTAAAAACTTGTAACTCCAGTATTCTTTTTTCTCTCTCTCCTCTCCTGTGCTGTCATGGGTCCTTCAGAACGTTCTTGTCTGCAATTTCTATACCGGCAGCTTTCGTCATATGTCTTTCGTTCTAATTCCATTTATGGTTTTCAAATGTTTTCACTGTAACCATATCGTACAGTTGAGCTCTATTGTGCTAGATCACCACAATCTCGAACGCATATTTTCAGATTACATTATCTGAAATTTCACTTCTGTTGGTTGAGCGGATAGGCGGTTAAAAGTTCATAGGTTGGGGAAGTTCTTTTATGACCATCCTTATATAACTCACCAACAGGCCCACCAACGGCCGAGCGGTAAAGTCTTTGAACATTGGTACTTCGGTCCGGGATTCGAATCCCGAACGGGCTGGCTAGACGGGCGTTTTCGTGGCTTTCCCCATCTGTAAGATACATACGAACCAGTTTCCTTAGAAAGTCCTACACATACGCATCCCTCCTTTTAGACAGCAAGCCTTCGAATGCTTTGCCACAAACAAATAAACCAACCAAACCAAACCAAACTCACGACACTCCAGTAACATTAGTATTATACAGTTCTGTGTTTTATGTGTCAAATCTTTCTCTCTCTCTCTAAACTTTGACTTTCGCTCGATATTTAAACTTACTTAATTTGCCAACTGACGAAATAGTAGAAATACAAGAAGACATACGAATAAGACGAAACATATATATATAAGAAAGTGATAAGACGAAATAGTAGACGTACAGAAAAGACAGGAAATAACATGCTCCTTAAAATAAACCTTAAAAAGTCTCATATTTATGCAAGGATATGCAATAATACACAGCATTTTAAAACACCTTGAATTTGAACAATATCTGAAAAGCTGAAGCAGCGGAAAACAGTTTTGAGCAACACTTGTTTCCGTCACCTTGCATGGAAGATAAAATAATATTCTTTTGTTATGCTCGTTGGCAACAAAGATATTTTGTTATGCTCAGTACTTTACTTAATTAACAACACTTCGTTTTTTTTATCAGTAGCACCCTATTTCAATTTTCAATTTAAAAGATGTCTGTCTTTCAGAATTGATGGATAAGAATGGAAGAAATATCGAAGCAGCTCCTGATGAATGTTGCCACTCCGAGACAGATAAGACCTTTCATTTGTTTTCAGTGCGCTCTGTAGCAAGTGAATTCTCATAATGTCATCCTTTGGTAAAGCAGGAGATTTTATTCATCTTTCAAGTGTAATTAATTTGGTATTCACTAACAAAGTGAATGCTCTACGGAAGCTGTTCGCACACTGTTTAGACAATTTTCATTGTATTTACAGAAATATTTCACTTAAAATTTTGTGCTTTAAATATTCTGTTTGGTAACTCTAATTCTTCACTAGCTCTCTGTACCGCAATTTCCAAGCCAATAAAGCCTTTTGTAGTATCGAAAGAAGTATTTTATCCCATTCCTCTTGAACAGCTTTATAAACTCCAGAAAGGACTGTATGTGGACTTTTGGACAATCCGCATTTTAAAAGTCCAGAAGCGCAAAACTCCTTGGGTGATACATCAGGAGATTCAATAGGGATATCAGTGAAGGGTATGGTCTTGATACCCGTTTCTTGTTCCATTCAGGTGATTTTGACGTGTGGCTGCTTGCTTTGTCTTGAGGTAGTTCTACTGTTGACAGCATTGTGTTAAAGGGAAGGTATTTCGTATTTGAAAATTGGGTATAAAATATGTTCTGATAATATGTGGACTTGATCTTAACATATTTCTTCGGTCTCCTTATGTTTAATATGTTCTAGCAGCAATCCCTTTAAAAAACATTCTTTGAATTCTCTGAACCATGTGTTAAGACTTTTTTCTCCTCCTTGATGATACTAAATGGACCTCTTTTTATTGCAGCTATTTAAATATACCCAAAATTCAACTATTGAGACGACAATTTCCCGTTTTTGTCTAGATAAATGTTTCTCAAAAGAATTCTGCAGCCCGTTCTACGTTCGGCGATATGTCGTGGAGAAAGATGATACACATTATGTTTTTTCGCCTTTTTAAGATTTAAATTAGCATTAATCACTTTGTTAACATTGTCACTGAGCGTTTTAGTGATTTTACAACTGTACTTTGAATTGGCGGATTTTCTTTTAACACGAAAGATCTTACGTTTGCAAAATTCGAAACATTCCTTGGACTTTTCCTTGCATATGTATTTGGAAAAATTATTTCCATTGAAGCCGAACTTTAGCGTTTCTTTCCTTTCTTATGGTGACAATATTACCTATCATAGCTTTAGAAACAGAAAAATCATAACATTTACAGCCTTTTTTAATAACTAGATACGAATAATCTTCTTTGGAAACGGCACAAACATAGCCTTCTACCATTGCTTCTTTAAAAGCGCCATTTTGAATGCAAACAAAACTGTCAAGTAGCAGACGACAATTTATACTTTCAAAAATATAGTTGCAATTAAGAAAAATTTCCAAGCAGACGACTTTTTTATAGTGAACCGTATCGTATAAAAAATAATCATGTAAAATATGTGTAAAATATGTGAGAACAGTCTCTGTAGTGTACCACATTTAATCAATTTACTGCTTATTAGTAACCGGAACGATTCAGCTCAATTGTTAACAGAACCAACAAAGATAGTTCTTAATAACAGCAATAAAGACTTTTTGCAATTTTATAATTTCAATCTTTAATGCACTTTCTTTAACAGTGCATGAAATTCATGTTAATTAATTATATATTTAATCTGTGGTTTATTCAGCCACCGCTGAATATATCTTTGGTAAACATCCTTACTAGATTGACTCTTGTATGCACCGAGATAAGGGACCATTAAGCCATACATGATCCCCTGTCTAATATAGCCGGAATCAACCTCCCTACAGAAATTCTATTTTCACTTTGAAACTGGGTGCCTTCCCCCATACGTATATTACGTCCCTCCCAGCGCTCTCAAAGTAGGAAATAACGTAGTGCGGGAACAAATACCATTAGCCTGAACATATCCACGGTCTGTGCAGCTCTCAGGGGCAGCGGCAAGCGTTGGGTCAAGCACTTCCGCTTCCCCTAACCAAGATTAATCGTCTGAGGGCTCTTCGCCCTAAAGGGCGGCCAGGGCGGTTCGGCAGTTAGGACGAAAGATGCCCAAACAAACTGCAGCTCTGCTGTAGATTTTTGTTTGTTTGCTTACTTGCTGTTGTCTTCGCGAGAGAATCACGTGCCGCTCGTGACCAGGAACCCAGAAATGATAGTTTGGAGCGAAAGTCTGCCAGCGAAGATGGTATTAAAAATTAAAAGCGCTGAGTTCATAGAATAAAATATGGTGAGGATTTTATTTTGAATTTAAGATAGAACACACCTGGGACAGATAAAAGTAAATAACCTAACATTTCGTACCAGGTACGTAATATATGGAGTTAGAAACACATTTTGTCCATTACAATGAAATTTCAAATGTTCATAAATGTAATCAGTTAGATACATTACAAATTAGAAATTATGCCCATTGGATGTAGCAAAGGTGGCCAAACTTCATGGTGGTAACAGCAGCGTATTAGAATTTAGGAAAACTGAAAAGCCATAGATAGATTCATAAAGAGCCCAAACGAATATTTATATGATTTTAAAAGCAATGAAATTGTTTTTGAATGGAGAGAAAAATTTCAAGTAATTTGATAATGATATTGTATTTTGTAACGAATACAGATATTTATTACCAATTAAGACCAACAAGATATTCGACTTGATTTTTCCTTGATTTGCTATGATGAAATAGAACCATTTTTCTAACCAAATATAATGAACTTGTTATAAAATTGAGTACGAGTAAATGAGTAATTTTATATGATTGTTAAAAATGCAATGTAATAATTATGAGCATTATAAAAAGTTAAATTAGCTTACTTTTAAAACAAGCGAAATATATATATATATATATGAAACATACATCTAAACCACTGAATAAAAGAGACAGTTTTTTTTTTCAATATCATATACGGTTTATGAGGGACTACTGTTTTCGTTTTGCGATTTTGCGTCGAATCAGTCTGAATGTTCTTTTCACCTTTCGCTTGTTGCCACTAAATGTTATTGTGTTGTATCATATTTGAAGAAATTAAATAATGAAGAATACGTATGTTTCTCGCATTATGATAAAACAACGGTACTTAGAGCCATCAAATTTTGAATGATGTAATCCTACTGCGAATATGGGCCTCTGGAAGCCCAAACTTGGAATTTGTTTTATTATTGATTTCATATTTTGTAAAACGTAAACGAATTTTTGATTAACAAACTCGAGGATTTCAAAGCGAGCAATGGCAACGTTGTACCGAAAAAATATTTTTATCTCCAGCGCATGAGACTGTGTATCGGAAATTCTAAAGCTATGTGTAATTTAAAATTATTTTGCGATATTGCTCTTGAAGTGAATTATGCGGTTTAAGTGCGAAGAACATGATATTTAATAAATAAAGGTAAGAAACAAAATGTTAAAAAAACGCCCCTTTGGACGTAATTTAAAATCTGAAGCCTTTCAAATTTTCTTTTCCTTTTTTTTTTTCGTTCATTTTTCAAAAGAAACTTAATACGGAATACATCATTCATAATAAATATTATTTTTGTGATTTATCAAAATAAATCTGAAGAGCTTAGGATTAGAGGAAAAAATGTTTAATTGCTATAGTTACGCATTCTCATGTGTAACCACACACTGTAATGAACTTCTCAAATACAAGATCCATGAAAAAATATATGTACACTTCTACATACTAAAGAACCGCAATTCTTTATTGTGTGTTGGAACCGAGCTTAATTGTAGGTTAATATAACCATCATAGGTTAGGTTTATAAAATATTTTCTTCCTTTTCCCGTGCCTTCGTGGTGTAACAGGAAGCACGTCCGCAGTTCGAATCCCAACGCGGGCATTGCGGATTTCTTCAGTTCCCTGACATCGATGTAAATCCTAATGTGAATCCCGGCGAGGACATTGTGAATTTCTTCAGTTTCCCCACATCGATGTAAAACCAAAAATGAATCCCGGCGAGGACATTGTGAATTTCTTCAGTTTCCTCACATCGATGTAAAACCAAAAATGAATCCCGGCGAGGACATTGCGGATTTCTTCTGTTTCCTGACATCGATGTAAATCCTAATGTGAATCCCGGCGAGGACATTGTGAATTTCTTCAATTTCCTCACGTCGATGTAAAACCAAAAATGAATCCCGGCGAGGACATTGTGAATTTCTTCAGTTTCCTCACATCGATGTAAAACCAAAAATGAATCCCGGCGAGGACATTGTGAATTTCTTCAGTTTCCTCACATCGATGTAAAACCAAAAATGAGTCCCGGCGAGGACATTGTGAATTTCTTCAGTTTCCTCACATCGATGTAAAACCAAATATGAATCTCGGCGAGGACATTGTGAATCTCTTCAGTTTCCTCACATCGATGTAAAACCAAAAATGAGTCCCGGCGAGGACATTGTGAATTTCTTCAGTTTCCTCACATCGATGTAAAACCAAAAATGAATCCCGGCGAGGACATTGTGAATTTCTTCAGTTTCCTCACATCGATGTAAAACCAAATATGAATCTCGGCGAGGACATTGTGAATCTCTTCAGTTTCCTCACATCGATGTAAAACCAAAAATGAGTCCCGGCGAGGACATTGCGGATTTCTTCTGTTCCCTGACATCGATGTAAATCCTAATGTGAATCCAGGCGAGGACATTGCGAAGTTCTTCAGTTTCCTGACATCGATATTAAACTTAATCAAGTGGCGCCACATTAAAAGGTGGTGAATGATAATTCATCCCCACCAGGATTTGGCGACTGGGTCCCTTAATAACTAGTCGACCTTCAAATGGGGAGTATATGAGGTATTTTCTACATGCTTTCCGCGTGCCTTCCTGGTGTAACTGGAAGCACGTTCGATGTGTACTTCGAATCCTGCCGAGGGCGCTCCACATTTTTCACATTTCTTGCATGGATAAACCTAATGACTCTACTTAATACAATCTTCCTATACCTGTACCTGTACGGTTACTTAAAGTGGTCAAAGTGTCCGAGTAGTGGCCATTAACGGCCAGACACATAGCACAACTTCCAGTAGTTGTTTGAAAGGTGACGATGGTGAATGTGTTGGCGGGGCATAACGGACTCATCATAACGGATTTCTTGCGCTGCACAACGTCCTTCAAGGTCATTTTGGTTCATTATTATACGTTATACGTCTCGTATTACAGTCATGACAGTATCTACATGTGTTGATACACATATACATGGATGTGGGGATATTACAGTCATGAGAGTACCTATATGTGTCGATACACATATACATCGATATCAGGATGTTGATACACATATAGACACACATATATATCCATGTCAGGAAGTTGATACACATATACATCGATGTCAGAATACCATACTACACGGTTCACCAGCAGCCTGGCGGTAAAGTCGCTCTTTTCGGGGTTTTCCTCATGTGTAACGTGTATATGAGACAGTTCCCATTACAAAATCTTCCACGTAGGCATACCTTATCTTAGATAAGAGGGCGTTTGAGTATTTTGCCATAATTAAATAAACCAAACCATACTACATACCGTACAGACAATTCAATCCAATTTTGAAACCCGTACGCAAATAATCTACGGTTAGAGAGCGTATACATTTTTTTATGAACTCTGTGCTTATTTCTGAAGAGAAAAGGTTCAGAAAAATATATGGGCCGTCAGAATTGTATCAGACGTGAGGCAAATAAAACACTTTCTGCACGAAAAACAAAAATTACAGTAACTAATTATTTGTTTTTCTTTAACTCAGGTGACTTTTGTTTATTGTTAACAATTATAAACGCGAACTAAGCATGCTAGAGGACGTATTTACGCATTTTTTAACTTCCTTGAATTTTTTGGAAAAAAAAAAACTCCTGAACTTTATGGGAAAAAAATTTCATTTCTTTCACTTTCCATCAGCTTCCAACTTTTTTCAGTTGAGTGAGAACCTTGTAAAAATAAATAAATAGTTCTTGTTGCTCTTGCGATACATTCAGCAAATTCAGACGGGTAACTTAAAATTTTTCTTCGATGTATTGAAAATTCTTTTGATCAGATCGAAAAACAAACTGACATTTTTTAGTTTCCTCTCTCCGATTCTGATTATAATCGACGAACTATTTTCATGGGAGAAAATTGAAAATGCAAAAAGACATAGTAATTTTTACAATAAAGGAAAATGTTTTTATTGTAATGAAAGAATAATGAAGAGGTTTAGAAACAAAATTGCTGATTTTTCTTTAAACAAGTGAGATGGGAACAGCGTATCGCAGGGAAATTGCAATTCGACGACAGAAAACTACCTGAAATAAATTGTGCAATATTTTTGCATAAAAATTAATAATTTACATTCCCAGTATCAAAGATAACTATTAATCAGTTTATTAAATGTAAGCTGGATTATCAAAAACATTTCGTCTCTTTTACTGTAAATTACCATTAAGCATATTTTTAGTGAAATTCAGTAACATTTGAGAAATAGCACAACACCAGTGAAAATTAATGCTAATTTTTTTTATCTTTTTATCGCTGTTCTGCTTTTATCCTTTTATCGCTGCTTTATACCTTCTAGCAGTATTATCACCCCAGTATAGTAAGTCGCAGAGAACTTGCCTATTTTTAAATCGTTTCAAATTACTATACATATAATGTAACTTAAAGAATAAATATTCTGATTATTATAAAAATGTAATTAAAAAAAATCTGAAACAGTTCAGATTTTAACGATCGCCTAAAAGGATTTGTTAAAGTTTTTTACTCTCCCGCAGATATTCCAGTCTACCATTCCGCTACTGCACTCATACCTGCTAGTTTTATTATTAAGCAGCATTTTCTTCGCACTTAACGCCATATACGATTCAACAGCAAAATTACAAAAATTTTAAAAACAGCATAGAAGCATTTACTTTGAATTCCCGATGTAGTGTTAAGTGTTGGCATTCGTTTTTCTATTTTTTTTTCATTCTTTTCTTTTCTTTCATTTCAATTTATCATCAGTGTTCAATTTTCTTAAAAAGATGGCTTAAAACCTTTGTGTCTTTTTATTATTAACGTTTTATGTTTTCATTTTATTTATTAGATATCACGTTCTTCGCACTTGCTTTACAAAAATTTCAATTCAACAGCAAAATCGCAAAATATTTAAAAGCAGCATGTCTTCAGAATTTCCGATTACAGTCTCGTGCAACTGGAGATAAAAATATTTTATTACGTACAGTGTTGCCACTGCTCGCGTTCACATCGTTGAGTGTATTTATAGAAAATGCATTAAAGATTTATAACGTATGAAATATAAAATTCGAAATTCAGGATTCCAGGTGTACATGTTTGGATGGAGTACAACGTTATTCAAATGTAACGGCTCTAGGTACCGCCATTTTTTCTCAATGCGAGGACACATGCATACATACATGCAGATTCTTCATTATTTAATTTCTTTAAAGATAATACAGGACGATGATATTTGGTGGCAACAATTTGAAAAATGATTTACCGTTTACAGCAGACGACGCAAAATCCGGCATGGATAATAATAGCGCATTGCGGCTAACGCCCTGACTAAAAAGGTTTTAATGCAATAAGATCTTATTTAAAATGATTATTGTAGGCATTAGGAATTTTTTTTTTTTTTTTTGATGCGGGAGGCATGAAAAATGAGCAATGGCCTATTCCGGACTCGAAGCTGGACCTCTCCAAAACGCGGCGAGAGTGCTACCGTTTCATCACAAAGGCATGCAGAAAGGAGGAAGAAAATACCTTATATACTCCCCCTTCCAAAGGGCGATTGGAAGTAGGGGACTAATCGCCATATCCTGGTGGTAAAGAATCATCAAGTACTACTTTTTAGTTCGCACGCCGCTGTAGAGACATTACAGTTTTTTTTTAATGCGGGGGGAGACATGAGAAGTGAGCGATGCCTTCGACCGGACTCGAACCTGGACCTCTCGAATACGCACCAAGTGTGCTAACGTTACACCACGAGGGCATGCAGGAAGGAGGGAGCAAACAGCTTATAATATGATAATTAATAAACGAAAAGGAAATAAACATTTTATCATGTAGTTTAATGGTAATTACAGACTACATAATTCTGTTTGCAGAATTAATTTACGATTTTGTTTTGCGAATTGTAAAAGTGTGGGGCGCCCAAGATAAATTAAAAAAGATATTGGCTTATACATTTGACAATGAAATTAAATTAATAGATTTCGGTATTCAGGCGCTCCAATTTTTTATTATTCGCGTTGTAAAATCGTAAAGGTCAAATGTCTGAAAAGTGGAGGGATTTTCAAAAATTGGCCCACAAGTCAGAAATTAAGCAAAAATTTTCACGCAAATTTAATTGAAAATATTTTTTTCCGCTCTATTCTATGGTGCAAACAGTAAAATTTTGACAGTTTTAGTTTGCTCGTTAAGCAAAGACATGTGCGGAAAATTATTTAAACACTAGGTTGGGTACTCGGCTTCGCTCAGGGAATTTATATGAGATTGTGTGGTAGTTGGAATAAAAGGATAAACTTTAAAATAGAAGAGGTAAAACTTTTTTTTATTGAAAGCATATTCTAACTGTTTACAGTACTTGTTTATAAACAACGTTTATAATTTTGTACTCGCGCTTCTCGTAGGGTGATATTTTTATAGGTGGCTTGCGTTCACAGATTTTTATTATTCGATGTCGCACTTTTTGATTCTTCAATTCCTTCATTTCGTTATTCTTCGATTTCGCTGCTTCTCACGATGATCCTTGTTGCGAATGTAAACGTGCTTCGCGCTCTTGGACTGTTTCGTTTTTTCCCTGTTCTCTTTGCTTTTGCAGTTTTGCTTTAGAACTGGCAAAATTTCCTCCTCTTTTACGTTTGAGTATTCTGTAAAATCTAAACCAAATAAACTTTTATTAAGAAATACACTAAGTACAGTTTACACACTTTAATTTCGATTTATATCCAATCACTGTATCACTTTGATTATTCACACTTCACTGTTTGTGTTTATTTATTCACTGCACTGATAAGATACTGGCGTTCGAACCCACGACGGATCTTGCTTTATGTACTCCTACCAATGGGTAGCTTCACCTATACAACAACATCAACAACAATAACAAAAGGCTTCGAACCGTCCACAATGTTCCAGAATATTCGACAACATTCGAGAGTGGTCTGGAATGTTCCACAATGATCTGGGATGTTTCCGAACGTTCCAGACTATTCGCGAACATTCCAGAATGTTCCGGAATGTCGTGGAAGGCTCTCCAATGTTCTGGACTGTCGTAGGAATTTCTGCAGGGTGAAACTTCCAGCTCTTATACCTTCAAAAGGCCCTTCAGGTAAAAACGGGAACCTTCTTCATGGATGGGGCATAGAGCGCTACCATACTATATAACTCCCTTAATCGTACTTGGACTTCTTTCTAAGTTTTCGTGGCACGCGCATTGTACACTTTTATAATATATATTGATTAAATAAAAAAATCTAAACCAAATTTTGAAAACATTGTTCACCACATTGCATTCTTATCGACAAACAACATGTGTATCGGCACGTGTATCAGAGGCGAACTCGATGGATTATCAGGGAGTAGGTTAAAAATTGATGACAAAGTTTCACTCGCAGTCAAGCATCTTGAGTGAACCGAATAAAAGCTTATAAAATGTACATCATATTATGATTTCTGTTTCAAGATGAGATGATTTTTCACAAATAAAACTATTATTTTTTTACGATGCGAGCCTCATTGTAGGGGCAAAGATCCCGAAGTTTGGCCATGTATGAAATTTAATAATAAAAAGTCAAATAAAGATTCAGAATGTTAAGAAGTATGTTTATTTAAGCATCGATGTTTTACTAATTAAATCCCTTTTCATACAGCTTTTCCTAATTCATTTTGCTCGCAATACTTTCTATGGAAAGAACAAAATCCAACAAGTCTTCAATCCTAATAAATCTAACAGACAAAGTTGATTTGCGGAATTTAAATGAAATATTTTGCTCCAATTTTCCGACAGAAAAAATGACACCCAACCGCAAATTTTTCTCGAACGATCTAAAGAAGAAACATAAAAAAGTAGGAGGGAGAAAAAATATTTCTAAATCCTTCTATATCTATAATAAATCTTCATTTCAAACTGGATTTACAACCGTAAACCTCCTTGATCGGTTACTGATGGAAAAAACGTCCGTAACCGTAACTAAGACCCAATGACTCGAAAACATTTATTTATTTTATTTGGCAACAGAAGAAGATAGAAAAAAAAAAAGAAATAATAATTGCTCTTCTTTTCTTTTTTTCGACAGAAAAAACAAACAGATAAAATAAGATAGAAGGGGGAAAAAAACTTTAAGATAGTTTGCTGGCAACACAGTGCCATAGGAAGAGGAGAAAAAGAAAGAAGGTTTAGAAGAATTAGGTGCAAAGTTTCGTTTCTGGAATTTGGACAAGAAAAGAAATATGGCTGCCGAAAAAAAAAGGGTTGAAGTTTGAAGCTATAATCCGTAGAACAGAAAAAGAATGAAAAGATATAAAGAGGGAAAGTACAAGAAATAGAAGGTTTCTTCGCACACTCCATGGATTCATTTAAAAATGAAAAGAAACCCAAATGATTCTGCAGTACGTATACGGCCTCGGAAATATTTTTATAATTATTAGCCCAAAAGGGACGTTATCCCGAATGCGATATTACTCTCGAAATGGCATTTTGTATCGAAGCACTTAAATGCTGCGTTATATCACTTTTCAAATTGTTGCCATCAAATATTATCGCTCTCTATTATGTTTACAGAAATTAAATAATGAAGAAACTGCCTGAATATATGCATGTTTCTAGAATTCTGATAAAACCACATTACCTACATTGTCAAATTCCGAAGAACGTAATTCTCCACCCGAAGATGAGCAGCTGGAGCCTGAATTTTGAATTTGCTTTATTATGTTCCATATTTTGTAAAACTTTAATGATATTTTGATTATAAACCTCAACGATTTCAAAGTGAGCGGTAACAACACTGCACAGAATAAACCGCTTTTATTACCAGCGCGCGCGACTGTATATCTGAAAATCTAAATACTGAGGTTTCTAATTAGTTTGTGACTTTGTTGTTGAATCGAATTTTATGTGGCATAAGCGTCAGTAACATGATATTTAATAAATAAAGTAAACACACAAAATGTTAATAATAAAAGGAGAAAAAAGAGTTTTGTAAAGCCATCTTAGTAAGAAAACTGAACATTAATATGATGATCATTAATTACAATGATGTTCATGTTCATTAATATGATGAACTGAGGAAAAAAAATATTATGCCAACATTTAACGCTGCACCATGAATTCTAAACATATACTTCTATGTTGCTTTTAAAACTCTTACAATTTTGCTGCTGAACTGCGAAGAATATCATGCTTAATAAGAAAGCTAAAAAGACAACAAAAAATAGGCGGTTAGTAGGCGTGAGTGTAACAACAGAATGGTAAACTGCAAGCTCAGCAAGAAGGTAAAAAAACCTGAACAAATCTTTTTGGGCGAAATCTGAAATCTTTTAGAATTTTGCATTCAATATATCATATCTTTATTATTTAAAATACACAAAGGTTACCAATATTATTCCACGAATATAGGAATTACAATACCAGTAATCCGATTAGCAGTACATCGCCAAAAATAGTGCATAATTTTTAGAGGTAAATGAATATAATTTTATTAGGAATTCTCTAAGTAACATACGTGAGTACGATCAAATTTACAGTCTGACGAAAATTTTACAAGAATAAACTAGAGATGAGAAAAGGGCTTCATTGGATCGAATCAGAACCTTTCATTCAGTGAATTGAATCAGTTTTTTTAATGACTCACTGCTCACATTAGTGAGGGTTCATCAAGGTTATTTGGTTATTATTAAATATCATCAAGGTTATTTAATTATTATTAAATATAATCAAGGTTTTTTAACCTTGATTTTAGGCTAATTAACCTGATTAACCTTTAGGCTTTTCATCAAGATTATTTAATTATTATTAAATAACCTTGATGAAAAACATCAGGAACGAGACGTGAATCAAGAGCGCTTATCGAGTATGGAGTGAAGAACGAAACGAGCGGTGGGATCGGAAG
>KK117942.1:155967-174655 GCA_000611955.2 Stegodyphus mimosarum | reverse complement strand
TGACAGTTCTAGACTTTAATAGACAGGAAGCCTTCCTTAATTGTACTAATTTTAATAACTGCATTAAATTTCAAAATCAACTTTATAAACAAGTAAGAGGAATTCCAAATGGAAGCTCACACATCTGCAAGTCTTTGTAATCCGTCTTTATACCTTTTTTTACTTATTAAAGAATTTACCTTCCAGAAAACGTTACAGTAAAAAGATTTAATTTACTATGTTCATACATACAGATATACAAATAATCGTATTATCTTTAATAATTTTAACAAAATAGAAAATTCCTACTATTTATCCAGAAAGCCTTAGTCTTAATAAAAACAAATGCAAAAAATGCAAAAAATGTGGTCGACTACCTAGATCTTCAAATAATAAACTACAAAAAGATTCTACTATTGGACAAAACACGCAACTTCAATTTTAGTACTAAAAATTAATCAACTGGACTTCCAATATTTCCGAAAACGTTGTTAGTAATACAATAACTAACCAAACACAACGCATTAAAAATATTTGTTCAGATACACTAGATCTGCAACACGAAATTCTACTACTTATTGAAATTCTTAAAAGTAATCAAGTACCAAATAACTTTTTGAATCTTTGCCTTAAAACAGCATATGTTAAATACTCAAGAATTAATTATAATTATAAATTTCATTTGTGACATATTTATATGTTATTAGAAACATATTTTATTTATAACCCAAATGGAATAAAATAACGCTTGCCGCGATATATTCCTTAGAAGTCAGGTAAACCGATTTTTTAAACGATTGACTTGGTTTCGCTGAAGAGTAAAGCACTTTTATAATATTGAAGAAAATCGCCGACTGGCAATAACGTTTTCTTGAAGATTTCATTGGTAAATGAAAACACGTTTGGTTAAAAGAGAAGACAACATATTTATCCGGAATGTTTAATTATACGGATATTAGTGTTCCACTATATTTCGGAAAAAGCTTTACGGATTTTCTCTGAACTAAACTTCTGTAGTATCTTTCTACAGTCTCCCACCATTGGAAGAGAAAACTGGTGGCACGAACACGTGCCTTCGCTTCGGACACACCGCAGCGTTTTAGGCGGGTCAGAGTTCGACGCTAAGGGCCAATTACTCCTTCGTTCTGCAACTCCCTGGGAGAAAGTCATACAGCGGGTGGCACGGCTTTATTCGCCGCTGAATTTTTTTCCCATACTCGTGGAAAAATTCTTTGTATCTTCGTCGTTAACCTCCTCCGTGGGTGCGGCCTTTGGGGTCCCCCGCTATGCGAAGAACCATTAGAAGATGTACCTATTCCACCCACGCACGTTTACTCTTTTGGCCTTGAAGGTGCTTGGTGGTAGGACATTTCGTATAAGGATAAAAAACATCGTCAAAAAAATGAAATAAAGCTAAACGATTGTCTACCAGGTATGCGGTAATATGTGGCGTCCATTTTATTAATTACAGCAATTCTGCAAATGTTCATAACAGTTACCAGTCGGATAGTTCATAAATTAAACGTACTGAAAATTACATCATACAGAAAAATATGATTCAGATTAGGGATAGCATATTCGAACCTTGAAAAAGATTCAATTGGAAAGCTGGAATTTAAATTACATCAAACAAAAGTAGATTACATAAATTAGAAATATGTCAGGTAAGGTTAATTTCTTTTAATGTGGTAAAACTAACCAAAGCTATCTGCAGATGGAAAGAGATGTATTCGTAAAGGAATTCTTAAGAAAAACAGGCTCGTATTTCACATAACACATGGGAAAACCACGAAAACTATGCGAAAATAAAGATCGGGTAGAAGGACTTTGTAGACTCGGTATATATAGAGAAAGACTAAACGGATATCACGCGATATGTACTGAAGAACATTCATGCATTTTAACGCAAATTAGTTATACGGTTCAAACCAGTTATTGGTTGATTAATATACGTAGAGTAAAATAGAGTAAAAGTGTCTCTGTTTTGAGAAATATGAATTGCGCAGAAGTCTTGCCCGCAATATCGCGGTTCCTGAGCTCGCCATTGACTGTTGTTATTGGATAACAATACAATGCGTGACAGAACAGGAAAACCAAGAAAAACACGAACGTCCGATTCTTCACCACGGAGGAAAATGACATCTGCCCAGGACAGGTGTGGACAGCTCCTTTTGAAAGACGCCGCAAGAAAACTCGTGAAAAAATAAAAAAAGGCCGTCGCTCGTCCGAGTGTAAACTTTCCACAACAGATGGCTAAATAGCGTGAAAAAGTCAATTTTTTGTTCCAGCTCACGAAATATTTGAAAAGAGTTGTCAAGTTTTTTGAACAGAAACCGCGGTATTCACGTGATAGAGTTTTCGTCTGTCACAATCCATCAATATACTCAGGTATTAATGCTGCCTTCTTATTAAATCGATTTTGCACCACAGCTGAGCTCGTGCAGCAATTAATATCCATCATGTCCAAATGACGTCCCATGAACGTCCCATACTTCGACTATCACAAAAGTACTTGTTTTTGGAAAACACGTATATTTCAATTATTCATTAGCTATCGAGGACTAGATATCCATTGTAATGTGTGTTGCTTAATAACAATTATTCACATTCCATTAATTCGATTTCATAATTATCTGTCTTTGGAAGTTCTAACGATGCGGTTGGTACACAAAGTCAAATTGATCAAACAGAATTACACGTAACACGGTTTTGGATAATCCATATAATTTCGGCACTCAAAGATGGAACAGTAAATACATGTAGCATTATTGTTAAGCAAAAGCATAAATAATCATATAATCACATACTTTTCTTACTTAAAATAATAGTGATGTTACTCGCAGTTATATCTTGTCACAATTCCATGAGCATTTTTTTTGAAAATTCACTCCGGCAGTTATTTCATGTTTACTGCTATGAAATTAAGAACATATACAGAACAGTTCTCTTTTTAGGAAAAGGAGAGTGAAGCAAGTGAATAGTTTTACGGGATCTGGCCTTCTTAGATAGCACAAAATTTAGGCCAGAACTCCACATGACAATTGGTGAGTTATCATTATGTCTTGTAAGTACCACAGAGACAGGAAAAAAGTGTAAAGCTGCGTTCAGACGACGGTATAAAGGGCATAAGTGACTTAAGCCGAGCTTCGTAGCCAAGCAACCAATTTGTGCTACGTCACAAAATCTGGTTTAGGGCTCTTGGCATAAAGTTCGAAGTTTTCAACTTTATGCCGACTTGGGATAAGCGTCCACCAATCAGAGCTAACGCGCAAAGCCTGAGTGGGAAAACTGCATCCAAGCACGCGCAATGAGACACATCCAAGCATGCGCAAATTAAGCTTCTCTAAGTGGATGCGGCTTAAACCCTGTATTACAGGTGTGAAAGGAATTCTCGCATTTTATTCCTTGTGACTATGCCTCTGTGACATTTAGGTAGCCGTCTGAACGCAGCCTAAAGGATCCTTTTATTAACTCATATAATGCTTAACAAATGGCGTCAACTCGTGCTTTAAGAAGCCAAAAGTTTTGGCTTTAAGTCGAAGATAATGGACGAGCTAAAATTAATGAAACTGAGTATAGTCACACACACACTTCACAATAGCGCGCAAGCTGGCTCTGGCTAAAGTCGGCGTAAACAAGCCTAATCGCAAAACTAACTGAAAGCGACTGAATACTAATCGAGAGATTCAAAATTGCGGCCTTTAAGTAGGCAGAACACGCTCTGATTCTATCTTCTAAAATCTTTTTTTTTTAATATATTCTTCTTTCTATCTAGTTTAAATACCACGCGCGCTAGAAATTTACATTCCGGCAGAGAAATGGAAATTAGGCTTATAGGACAGCACATGGACATAAAAATTTGATTAGAAACTTAAACATACTTATAGTATATCGCCTACATTAGTGTTTTTCTGCTTTGCCCTGTAACTTAAGCACGAACTGTCGTTTCCCTTAGAACGTCGTCTACGAAGACGTCCCACATTCTTAAGCCTTCGTATGTTTTGTCATATTGTACCACAGCAGTCTCAAACTCAAATTACATGCCTACCGAATGTTCGATCTGAAAGCTGATGACGGGCCAGAATATTTTTTAACAACATTTAAAACCTTTTATAGCAAAAAAAAATTAAGCTAAATTTTAAATTTTATTGTTGAATATTTATTAAAACATACATAAGCAATAATAAGAACAAAACAAAAAAATCAAATTTATGTTTAATTTTCTGTTTGAAATCTAGATCTTTCAAGAAATTTCTGTTGGTTATACTTTGGTTTATTTGATTATGGCAAACACTCGAGGAGTATCTGACGAAAAGGAGGGATGCCCTCGTAGAGGACTAGCTAAGGGAATTGGCTCGTATACATGTTACACATGGGAAAATGCTCACGCAGCCAAGCCAGTTCGTCGAGTTTCGAGCCCCGGACCAAACTACCAGTATTCAGTGACTATTGCCGCTCGGCAGCTGGTAAGCCAGTTAATTCAAACATATTGACAGATAAATATTAAATTTCAGACTGATAACTATTTCAAGTAATTCTAGTATTTGAATCACTCACTAAATAACTTACTAAATTTTAAACGGCAGAAATTTCAGAATGACACCACAAAGGATGACTACTGATCTAAATTTTCCTCGAAAAGTCATTCAGTATTTAGTCATCCTGGCAGATACTATCTAGAACTGTTTTATATACCATTATATATGCTGTTTTACATACTATACACAATTTCCCATATACGTGTATTTTCTTTATATATTATATATGCGATTATTATTTATAAAGTGCTACGTAATATTATCATTACACAGAATATGCTGTTTTTCAGTGTACAGTTACAATGTATTAATGGTGTATACAAATGACTGAACTCCAGGTAGTATGTTATGCACCGCATACAAGTTTCAGAATACTGAAGCGCCACCAGTTTTCGATTGGCAAACTAAATTTACTTACTGTACCAAAGAGAGAAAATCTGTTATCTTATCCTAGACACGTGACGTAATGAACAAAGATACAGCGAAAAGACAGAGCTCAAACCTAACCGTTCTATCTGTTTTCCTTGAGTAGCACTTCCGCACATAAGCACAATCCATATCTTTATGTCTGTATAACTACAAGTATAAATGCCCGCATAAAACAGCTTCGAGGGTCATACCCGGCCGATAGCCTCCGTTTTCGCGGCTCTATTAAATAGATTAGCAAAGAAATTTCCCCCTTTTGTTTGATATGATACGCTGCTGAAATATAATATTTATTATCTGCCCGACTTGACACGTATTATTACTATTGAAGAGAAATTATCCTCCAATTTAACTTTACGTAGCACAGTAAACAGCTATTTCTCAGAATCGTGAGGTATATAAAGATCACTAACTCGTCTTTCAAATTTAATCAGTCTGTAACAGCTTTATAAACTGAGCAATTAAAAGAATAAAAAAAATCTGAAAGGATACAGATTTTAAATTACCACCAAAGGGGCGTTTTTTTAACATTTTGTGTGTTACCTTTATTTATTAAATATCATGTTCTTCGCACTTAAACCATAAAATTCAGTTAAAGAACAATATCGCAAAATAATTTTAAACTGAGCATATCTTTAAAATTTCTGATACACAGTCTCACGCGCTGGAGATAAAAATGTTTTTTCTCTACAACATTGCCATTGCTCCCTTTGAAATCCTTGAGTTTGTTCATCAAAAATTCGTTAAGTTTTACAAGATATGAAATCGATAATAAAACAAATTCCAAATTTCAAATTTGGGCTTTTAGATGCCCTATTCGCAGCAGGATTACGTCATTCAAAATTCGATGGCTCTAGGTACCGTCGTTTTACCACAATGCGAGAAACATACATAAATTTATGCACATTCTTCTTTACTTAATTTCTTTAAATATAATACAGGGCTGCAATATTGGGTGGCAACAGTTTGAAAAGTGAACCGACATTTAATGTTTCCGACGCCAAATCGCAAAACGAAGACAATAGTCGTTCAGGGACCAAGCCCCTTAAGACTAATAATTAATCCTTACTTATTAATGGCATATGTTACTGGCGTAATTTAAAGTACCTTTAATTTGCACTGTATCCAGTATATAAATATGAATATTTGAGTCACTGTTATATTTAATAAAAGGTATTTCCAATCCCAGTTCATGTATTAAAATCGTCTTTTAAAGTAAAATCGATATACAAATTATTAAAACATACTTTACTTTAAAAAGGAATACTTGAAAAAAATGTTCTAGTTTGTTAGCTTCAGTTACTCAAGTTTGTACAGCGCAGTAATGATTTGAAAGGTAAATTAAAGATCTTACCCAACATTAAGTCATACACAAATTCTGGGACCGAGTTCCTTACTGTGCACTAGCATGGAAGTTAAATTACAGATCTCGTGTAAGAGTGCTACTAGACTGAAGAATAGGCCCTTCAAGGCCATTTCTTTTCCCCAAACCATGACTCATAAGCATGGGAACGACCACTGCGGAAAAAAGATGGAATCCTCTTATTTGATAAAATCTCCTCATTCCCTCCGTGCGTGATGACGACCGTAAATAAGAAAAGAGTCACTATCTCCTGAAGTGCCGTTTTTTTTTTTGTTTTGTTTTTTTGTAAGGTAACAGACACACAGATAATGAATGTTTCAATAGTATAACGTAACATAACATAACGCGTCAAACAATGGAAACTGGAAAGAAAAACACTGGAAAGACACCGCTCAACGTATTTTGAAACACGGTAACTCATGACGTACAGAGGCTGTTCGCACATTTTTTAGACGATGTATATTGTATTCACAAAACTAAATTACATAAAATTCTTGTGTTTAAAATGTTCTATTTGACATCCCTTATTCTGAAATATCTTTCGACACCGCAATATCCAGGATAATAATGCTTTTTGAAGTGTCAGAAGAGTTATTTTATCCCACTCCTCCCGAACAGCTTTCCAGAGTACTGTTAGGGTTTTGGGACACCGTTTGGATAATGCAGTTTTTAAAAGTCCGAAAGAACAAAACTCCATAGGTGACATATCGGCAGATTTAGTAGGGATATCGGTGAAGGGTATGGCCTTGATACCAGTTTTTTGTTCCATTTCTTTTAGGAAATTTACAGTGGATTTTGATGTGTGACTGCTAGCTTTGTCCTGATGGAGTTTCACAGATTGATGGCACTGTGGGTAAAGCGATATGTATTTCATTCAGAAAAATTGGCGATAAAATATGTTCCTGATAGTATTTGG
This sequence comes from Stegodyphus mimosarum, assembly GCA_000611955.2. Classification (NCBI taxonomy): domain Eukaryota; kingdom Metazoa; phylum Arthropoda; class Arachnida; order Araneae; family Eresidae; genus Stegodyphus; species Stegodyphus mimosarum. The sequence continues at coordinate 167,433 of KK117942.1, read as the reverse complement.
AGTTAATCTTGACGTTTTTTTGCACTCTCTTTATTTTTAACTTGCCATTATAAGAAAAACCAGCAACAATCATAATTAGAAAAACTTTCTTTCGATGCTTTGAACCATGTACTTAAATTTTTTTTCTCCCCTTTTATCATAATAAATGGCTCTTTTTTTGTTACAATCATTTAAATACACCCATGCTTCATCTATTGTGACAATTGTTTTCCATTTTTTTTTGGATAAGTGTTTCTCATATAGAATTCCGCAGCGTGTCCTGCGTTGAGCGATATGCTTTGGAAGAAGACGATGCACATTGCGTTTTTTCGCTTTCTTAAGATTTAAATTAACGCTTGTCATTTTGTTTACAGTGGACACCGAGCATTTTAATGATTTTTCAACTGTCCTTTGACTAGGGGGATTTTCTTTTAACATTAAACAACGTACCTTTGCAATAGTCGAAATGTCCGTTTTTTCCTTGGATACTTGTTTGGAATTTTTGTCCAACTTGGTGCTCCAATTTGACGTTTTTTTCCTTTCTTGTTGATGATATTACCTATCGACGCTTTAGATATCACAAAACCATGACTCTCAGATCGTTTTTGGATAACGGAGTATGCATATTTCTCTTCGGAAAGAGCGTAAATATAGCCTTCGAACCCCTGCTTTGTTAAATTTCGCCATTTTGAATAAAAGCAAAACTTTCAAGCCACAGACGATAATTTTGACTTTTAAAAACATAGTACAATTGCAATTACTTCTTTTGCAGCAAACGATTTTTTATTAACGCTTACCAAAATCGCCTAAAAATGTGCGAACAGCCTCTGTAAATTAAATGATCAAATTTGGGGCACTTCCAGTTTAAGTTTGATAGTTAGTAACGCAGACTCGTTTGGGCACTATAATGCAAAGTTTTCGAAGCTTTTTAATCTCGTTCCCACATGCATATAATTGCGATTCATCCACGACCCTTATACATGAAGCTCTTCGGGGAGGGGGAGGATGTAATAATGAAGGGATAGAATGATAAATAAAAGTGCATAATTTTTAACAATTAACTGATTGTAAATAAATTCTTCATTATAGATAAATATATATAAGTCTACAATAAACAAAAGAGTACTTGATAAACTTTTCGAGACTCACCGAAAATTGTTTCCCGATTGACTGGTGGGTCGCGACCCATTCTTTCTGAATAATGTTCTACTAAACTACGCCCTTTAAAAGTCGTGGTATGTTGCAATTGAAGCAGAGATACGGTGATTAATATTTCGAGAAATGTCGCAGATTGGCCGTTGATATCTCGTGAATAGAAGCGGTCATCAAAATTCAGGCGCTATGCCACACGAAAAGAGCTACTATTTAAATAAAACATTTCAGTCCGAGAAATAGGCAGAGGGGGAGGGATGGAAAGCATTTTTACGTCTCAATCCACTCGAGCTCCTGAAATGTTTGTATGCCTCGCCATTCGTTCTACCTGCCTTTTTTTCGTTCCATTTCTCCCAGTTCTTTCTTGCAACTCCTTTCCCCCCTCTCTCCGGCTATTGCGTGACGTTATGAAAAGAGCAACGTTTCGAGCCCCTCTCCCCCCCTCCGCTTTTGGATGGATGAATGAATACAGTGCATTTCCATTTCTGCTAACTTTTATAAATTTCTCGTAATTTTTGTTGAAAAAATTCAAACGACTCTGTAACGTGGTATTTAATAGATGGCGTTCGAAATACCTTTTATTAATTACTACAAAGCAAATAATTACGACAATTTATTTATTACAATCTAATAACTAAGAAAATTTATGCAAATGCTAATAAAAATTATTACTCGAATATGTTGTAAATTCAGTGTTCTTTAATTTATATAAATTGGCCGCCTTGTCACGCATAATGATTCATTCAGGCAGCGGCCATATCGTTAGCCGGGTTCGAACCTCGGAGAAGACTTGGATGCTGGTAGTATTTCCCTTCTCGCGGGTGTAATATCCATTTGCCTCTTACGTTTGAAAATAGTCAATGTTCTTTGTACGTACAGATCTAAATGACCGACTGATTCGGCTATTCCCGACTAATGTTTAATGAACAAATGTCCAGCCACATGGGGTGGAGAAGGGGAATGTATTAACCAGATACATTATTAAAAAAAATCTGATGTGGACACCACATTTTCCTTTCTATTAAATTACACATATTTTTTGATTCACTTCATTTAAATTTATTTCTTCGAATCAATCTAGCTTAATTAACCGATCCCTTAAGGCAAGTTGAAAAGAATATCGAAAATTGAAAATTTTGAAATTAAATATCTCGGTCAGTTTTTGTCGCGCGGGAATCAAACTTTTTATAGTTTACTTTTTTCATAACGAGCATAAAACTTTCATAAATATAAATATAGAAACCAGGAGACTGCATTTAAAGTTAAATTTCGTTATTTGTCGAAAGTAATGTTTTTTCCTCTCTTAATTTAACATAGTCAAAAGATGAACATTTTCGTCACTTAAAACACTTCTTTAAGTGAAAGTTTCGAATACAACCAACGATTGCGAAAATAACGACCCGGTAAAGATTTTCAAGCTAATTAAGGGCTTTCAAGCTGTAAGTAATATAAATAATATATAATATAAACAAAAAACGAGAAAAGGTTAAGTAAGGGCTTTCAAGCTGTAAGTAATATAAACAATATGAAATATAAACAAAAAGTCATAAATTTAGAATCAGCTTTACACAGACTCAAGAGAAATGAAATTCAATACCCCCCCCAAAAAAAAAATCAAAATAATCTATGTGCAAAACTGATTTTAAATTTCTTACTTTTTGTTTATGCTAGCCAATTTTCAGCAGCACATTACGCGGAAATACACTGACTACCAATAAGTATTTGGACACCTGTGATAGAAAAGAAAAACTAACTTTATTCAAAATCAGTAGTTGGTACAGCCTCCACGAGAGGTAATTACAGCATGGACCCTGCGGGCATACTTTCCACAAGTCTTTGTGTGACAGCTAATCGTATTTTCTTCCACTCGGCTTGGAGAAGACAAAGAAGTTCCTTCACCGATTTTGCACGGGTAGTGTACCCCTGAATTCGGCGATGCAACTCGTCCCAGAGGTTCTCGATAGGGTTCAGGTCTGGACTCTGGGCAGACTCGTTTTGTTTCATACCAAGCCTTGGTTAACGTCAAAACATGACAACTGGGATTCAACCCGTAAAACTGTCACAACGTAGGAAGCACATTGTCATCCAAAATAGTGCAGTAGGCATCGGAGTTGAGCTTACCATGAATGGGGACCATGGGTCCCAGCCCATACCAGGAGAAACACCCCCAGACCATAATTCCACCTCCGCCGAACTTGACTGTTGGCACAATGCATTCTGACAGGAGACTTTCTCCAGGTAGACGCTTGACCCTGCCATCCGAACGGTAAAGGGTGAACCACTCTAAGTCCCAGTTTCGTTGGTCTGCCGACTCGGGGCACATTCCGACAATCACCGCTTACCTTTCACTTCTTAATCACATAGGCCACTGTCGATTTTGCGTACTTCAGATCGCTAGATATGTCCCTTAAGGATCGGCCACATTTGTGATACCCGATAATTACACCTTTCTCGAAATCAGAGAGCTTCGAACTGCGAGGCATCTTGCATGCGACTAAAGCCGATACTGTTCTCTACACGATATGTACCGGCGGAGTCCGTGACGTACCTTAGGACCGCAGATATCGTCATTTGCATAGGTGTCCAAATACTTATTGGTATTCAGTGTACTTGGAATAATTATGTTTTTAAATAATAAAAAAATACAGGTGGGCGCGTCTGAGTGTGTATACTTTTGATACTGCTGACTGCAATAAAAAAGAAAAGTGCACAACCAGATCTTATAGTAGTCGCATATACAAAATTTCAAGGTTCTACGGCTAATCGTTTTTTACGACATACATACATACACATACGGACGCCACGAAAACATCCTGTTTTTATCCATTTTAAATCCATTTGCAATCTGTTTTGGGAAACAGAATCCTTATTCTGTCCAGATGCCCGATAAAAATATCATCCAAAAGGATTCGTGAATGGTCAAATGGAGTTCCGTTGAAATTCCGTTGAAATATGATATACGAAATTTTTCGCGATTTTTCGCTTTCTTTACTTCGTACAAAGAAGTAAAAATATCATAATTTAAATAATCAAAAAATGGTTTTAAATCTCTTAGTTTATTAAGCAACCACACACGGATTTAATTTTAAAGATAAATTAAAGATCTTATCATTTGATAAATAGCAATATTCTGAGAACAGTCCACCTCCGAAGCGTGGAAGTACAGTTAGAAAACTCAGGTCGTGAACTAACAAACTTGCTATGTAAAGGGATGATACATTTATATGTAATGATCCATAAAATTTCGAAAGACTAAAAACGTTACTGTAAATAAGCTTTTATGAATATTCTATACTGATTTTCTTTCATGTCTTTCCTTTTTCTTTTTTTTATGAAAAAATTTCGGAATATACGGAGAACAGATTCTTTCATACTTTCAGCACGCATTCAACTCAACATATCTTTCACTCTATCTCTTTAATGAAAAAAAAAAAAAAAGAAAAAGAAAAAAAAAATGCGGTTATTTAACGCAATCGTGGAGGCTGAGGGAAAAAACAGACCTCCCCTCTATCGTTCACTTGCAAAACGCGATTTTCCAATCAGTAAACAGGTGCGTGCGAGGCCCGAGTTTCTGTTAGGCGTTACTAAGGCGATCGCTGTCAGCGCTAAATGGGCCGATTGACGACTCAATTTGAGGTAGATGGCGCTACTCTCGCCTCGATGCCGAATATTGAAGCTCGCGGCCGATGGATATGATTACGTTCTGTACGGTAGAGCGCGACTATTGGATCGCTAGCGAAATATAACGTATCTTATATACGCTGAAAATAAGATACGTTAATACAACGTTGATTTTTGTTGTTTGACTTCTAAATTAATATTTGTTCGACGCGTTATCTTAACCTAAATTAGATAACGTATCTGTTAAGTAAGGGGAGAATTGAGAAATGTGTATATGCCACACTACATGGACTGTTGGGGCGAAACCAAATAAAGTCTATGGATGACCCGTGAAGCCTCTAAGAAAAAATTTGATCTGGAGATCACATGACTTCCTTGTACGACCTAATAAATTATACGCATTTTTGGATGCACTTCATTAAACATATTTCCGCGAATTATTCCTCGAAATGAATTATCCGATCCCTCAAGGCAAGTTGAAAATGACATCCAAAATTGCAAATTTTGAAATTGAATATCTGATTAGTCTTTCCGCACGGGTGTCAAACTTGTTACAATTTTTATTTTTACATAACAAGAATAAAACTTTCCTGTAGGTACAGGAAACGAGAGATTGCATTAAAGTTAGATTTCGTTATCTGTCCAAAATAATTTCTTATTCCTATTTGACATCAGCAAAACATGAATATTTTCGTCATTTAAACACTTCTGCTATTGAAAGTATATGACGAAGACCATTGATTGCAAAAATAAAGACCAAATAAGGACTTTTAAGCCGAGTAAAGAGATGGGTATATATATATATATATATATATATATGTCATATTTTTAATGCGTAGTCGGAATCCGGTACTTTAAAAGCTAACAGTCGTGATGGCAGAGTGGCAGGACCTGAGGAAAAAGTGGATATCAAACTAAGTTCAGCCAATTATCATCTTTATTTCCAAACTTCCAGCCACACTAGAATAATTCCTCGTAGACAATATAGTCTTTAATCATAACAATTACGATGATTTCTTACGGACAAGCAGAGCATATAAGACCCGTTAGCAATGGCGGAAACTAGGGAAAGTAATGCAGAGCAATAACGACATAACTAACTCGCCACAGGTATTTATACTAGATAGATGCAATTGTAGAGACAAGCTATGATTGGTTAATATTAGTTTTAGTTGCCCTTTTCAAGTAGCGTTACATAACATAGGAAGATCTCGAATTTGGGAGAACAGATGAATTTAGGGGGAAAGTACCAAATCTAGAACGATTAATTTTGAGGTCGCCAATTATTATTCTTTTTTTTGTGGCAGTTATAGTATTTTCTTATATCTTACACATATAAATATATAAGATAAGAAATATGTAAATCGGCTTTATAATATAATTTAGCAATAGCCTCTTGATTCCTTATTTTTAATTTGGGTATTTCTTCCCTGTATTCTAAAAATAGTAATAACTTTTCTGGACTGCGTCATTTCTAGATCAGGGTATGTCACATGTCTTGCGTAACGCTGATGACTTACCTAATTCGGAACCTAAACTTAAAATTCCAAGAAGAGAAGCCTTTCTCTCAATAAGCAATCTAAACCAAAATCTTCTCTTGGTGAACCTCCGTATTATATAATCGCACTATAATATCGCACTTTAGCTTCTGGCTGTCTTCCTGATAAGTCGCTATTTCATTTTGCTATCTTAGTCTTGCTCTCGCTTTCGTTCTGCATATTAGGCCCACCAGTGCCCCAGCGGTAAAGTCCTTGAAGATTGGTAGTTCGGTCCGAGGTTGAAATTCCGTGAACGGGCTGGCTGCATGGGCGTTTTAGTGGTTTTCCCCATGCGTAACGTGTTAATACTAGCCAGTTTCCCTTAGAAAGTTCTCCACGAAGGCATTCCTTCCTTGCATGTAGTGCTTTATGGCGGAACAAGTAAATAATAATCATAATGAAAAAAAGATATTTGTTTTTGAACAGGTTAAAAATTAAAAGTCATTGATGTCACATAAGAGCGAACTTTGGAGCATAGTAACCTCGGATATATCCAGGAATGTAATAAAGAATGTAATAAAGTAACGAAAGTTTCGCTTAAGGTGAGGTGAACATCTCTACTATAAATGGATGACAAATTAATGATACTGCGGACTTACATGTTATTGCTGCTCAAATAGAAACGTTACCAAAAAGCTTTTGAAGATTTTCATTTCGGCCAATGTCTGTACGATCCTACTTTTTGATCGGCAGCGCAAGTGTCTTTTTCTTTCCAATATGGTTAAGTGCTTCGATTCCAGGAATGACTGACCCACCAGTGACCGAGCGATAAAGTCGCTGAACGCTGGTAATTCGACCTGGGCCAAATCCTGGCGAACGGGCCACCTGCATGGGGGTTTTCGTGTTTTTCCAGATGTTTAACGTGTATTGGAGCTAGTTTCTCTTAGAACGTCCTCCACGAAGGCATCCCTACCGTTAGGCAGATAGTCCTCGAAAGTGTTGCCATAATTAAATAAACCAAACCAAACCACCAATGACTGAAAGTAACAAAAACCACACACACAAAATGCACACACAAAATAAATAAAAGTTTTATTCAGCTGATTTCTTCGGTTTCTTTTTTATTACCAAATGAAAATTACGCTTTCGGACACGCCTTTCATACTCTTACTATAATATATAACACTTCTCACAGTAGAGGAAAAAGAAATCTTTTATGTTATGAAAACAAGGATTCTGAAACAGGGTCAAACAATGTGTAACGATCGACAGGCCTCTTTGCCACCACACAATCGACTCGGCTGTTCAATAAACGATTGCGATCTTATGGGGATAACGATTCGGTGTGAGTGCCAATCCCATGCCGGTATCGATCTTATCAAGATATCTTAAAAATAATCTTGTCAAATTTGTTCATTGCGAGCTATATGAATTTGTCAATCGTAAGCCTAGCCTTATACTATGCCAATATCGACTTTATGCCGGTGTCTATCTTACACCGTGTCGACCCTATGCAGGTGTCGATTCTATGCAGTGCCAATCATGTGCCTGCGATGATACTGTGCCAGTAAGAAAAATTAATTTTTTTCTTACTCGTTATTATATCACTTATCAAAATTTATTTTTTATCGCTACAATCGTAGGTAATTAGTTTCGATCGTATACCGATACCAGCATACACTCTGTCCCAAAAGTTTATAGGCTCAAGTAAATTACATGTTTAAGAAAAATACAAACGCATAAAATTACCCAATTAAAATATGTTCATTTAAATACACGTGTCTTACATTTGAATAAATATTTAACAAAAATATCAATTTGTTTTTTAGAAAAAATAAAAATAGAAAAAGTGCGTGGCCGAGAAGTTTTTAGCCAAATCGGTTACCAACAATCATGATGGGGGAATTGAGCCTTTCTATGATAATGTCCTCATTCAAACCTCCTTTTTAAAAAAAAGGATAAAGATCATTTGAACTGCGTTTAAGTATGCTTAAGGCTACGCAACTTTCTGATGCCGAAGTTAATAGGATTCTGAACTTTAAAATGCAGGGTAGGTCTGTCAAAGAAATTTTGGAACTTCTGATTGGATTTGTAAGCATGATTTATCGTGTAATATCTCGTAAGACGCCAGAGTGACGGGTAGTTGCAGCGATAGGCGAATACAAAGAATGGCTTCGAACCACAAAACCACGGTTCGAAAAATGACAAGGGCTTGTGGCTTGCAAATATCCAGAAACATCGTTCATAGGCGAATCTGGTCATGTGATTCACGTAAAAATGGCTCGCTTTCAAAGCTTCACAAGCAAACGGGATAGCAATAGGCCCGTAGCCACATAGCGTGACAAATAGATCTCTGCAATCTTCAGTGATGAGAAAAAATGGAATCTAGATGGTCCCGACGAGTATTCCTATTACTGGCATTGACTTACGAAAACAGCCTCGGAGCTATTTTAATAGGAACAGTGGAGGTGGATTTATCATGGTGTAGGCAGCTTTCGATTTCAACGGGCAAATGAGTTTCACCTTTCTAGATAGTCAGCAAGATTCATCTAAATAATATAGAAACAAGCCAGGTTCGTCTAAATACACAGGAACACTAAAATACCATCTTATGCCGTTTGCAGAAAGCACTGGAGAACAGAATTAGAGGTACCAGCATGAAAATGCTCCCATTCATGCCTCTTCTTCATGTCTCCAAGAGTTTACGAGAATGGAAGACAGTTTTCTTCCGTGAATGCCTTAAGAGCAGCCGTCAAGAATTGGTGTTAGTGTATGTGATTATGGTAAAGCCTCTAGGGCTATCTGCCTAAAGATAGGGATGCCTTCGTGGAGGGTTTTCTAAGGGAAACTGGCTCGTATACACGTTACACATGGATCAAACCTCGAAAACGACCACGCAGCCAGCCCGTTTGCGGGATTCGAACCTCGATAGAACTACCAATGTTCAGCGAGAATTAACTGCCCACCCGATATTGCATGGTACAATGATGGACCAGAGTTATTACAAAACTTAGTTCTCTCCATGGCGAAACGTGAATTCGACGTCATACGGAATAATGGGCGACTTTGAAGCATTAAGCAATTTGAAATTGATCACAAGTTGTTAAAGTGTTAATATTCTATAAATTTTTCGGACGGACATGCTTCCGTGTTTTTACTTTTTCTGGTATACAAATTGCTATTTTAGTTGAATATTTACTGGAATGCAAGTCGCATGTGATGTAAATAAACAGATTTTTAATTTGGTGTTTGTGTTACTTCCATTTTTCTAGGACACGTAATTTAGTCGAGTATATAAACTTTTGGGACAGAGTGTATATTCTACCAGCGTATATGTACCAGCATATATGTGTGGATTCTATATAGTGTAAACCAGGGAGTTTTTATAGTTCAGGGCGGGATGTGGTCAACCTTTTATTTAGCTTTTCAGTGTTGAGTTTATGAAAATAATACTGATAAAAAAAACTACTTTTATTTAAGTTTTGATATTTAGTAATATTTTCTATACTGTTTCCGTTTAAATAACAAAACACATTAAAAATATTCTAAATCTAAATAAATTTATAGGTATTTTACAAGTTTTGGACCCGCTAATGGGCTGGCTGCATCGTGGTTTTCCCCATGTGTAACGTGTATTCAAGCCAGTTTCCTTTAGAAAGTCTTTCAGGAAAGCATCCTTCTCCTTAGGCAGACAGCCCTCAAGACTTTGCCGCAATCACATAAACCAAACCAACCAAACAAGTTTTGGAAAGGGGAAGGGGGGAGATTTTCTAGCAGTGGTGAAAAGGGTGCATGGGCCAAAAAGATTGAGAACCCCTAGTGTAGAAAGTATAAATGCAAACTTAAAAGCGCGCATGTTATCGATTGAGAGGATTTGAAAGTTTTTAAACCAGTTTGTCATGGAAATTTTGGGTATACACACAGTGCGCAGTCCAGAAACAGTTTTTGATCTATTATAATTTAATAAATCTCTTCTTTTTCTATCTAGTAATAGAAATTCCACGAACTTTCCTTCCAAATTCTGCTCAGAAAGTTTCAAATTTACCCAAGGATTCATTACTTTGGGAAGGGAAATCGTCAAAGAATTTTATCCACGGTCTCATAAATATTTCAACTCTCGCGCAGCGTTCTGGGAATTTATTTATTATAATTTTTCTTTCAAATCTGGCAATGGCAGTCTGGGTCGTCTGCTCCCCTTCTCGTCGTAATCTGCTGTTGACAGAAAGAATCAACACATATTAAAAGTTTCCTGCTCTTTCAGTTTTAGGATTAGAAACTTTTCCCCGAAACTATTTAAATTATAATATATATATTGCTAATTTCAAATATGCACCGAGATGAATTAATTTCCTCTGTCCCTTTTTTCGAACCCCTCCCTTTTTCTAGCTATGAAAGATCGAAAACTGGGAGAACGGGATGATTTATTATTTAAAAACATTTTGCTGTTAATCTGTTTCGGTGGTAATTTCCTTTTGGATGAAATTAGTTCAAAAGCATTACCAGAAGAGAAAATAATTTCTTCCCAAGGCTGATGCACAACTTTGAACGCGCATGCTGGTTTAGTAATGATTTACCTAAACTCAGTTCCAAGAATAGTGGCATGTACGAAAGTATCCTGAATCCGGATTCTCGAGAATTTTGTTTTTTACTTCCTTGTACGAAGTATTGTAAGTATTGTAATCGTGAAAAGTTTCGGGTTTCATATTTGAACGAAAAATATCCATTTTGATCGCTCTCGAATATATTTGAATGACTTTTAGTCCAAAGGGGCTTTGTCCCTGATTGTTAAGTTTTATACCCACTTCTTGCGGCTTAAAAATACAACAATAATTCAATTATTTACAAAATATTTTATTGAAAACTAGCTAAACTACAAATAGAAACTCACTCTCCAACAATCAGCACAATACAGCGACAAGCCTAATCAGAATTACATCGCCCCTGAGACTAAGTCTCCAATGCTGACTTATTTAATTTAAATTCTCCATCGTAAATTAAACTCACTCAGTTTGAATTGCCTGGTGGAGATGATACATAAATTGAACAACAGGAAAGATTCAACATTAGAAATAATGCATTAGTTAAAATAAAACTTACGTGATATAATTTTCTGGACACTGGTCATTGGTATATAGCACTCTTAGCCATAATAAACTGGACATCTGCAATACTTTCTGATGTCTGGAGCGAAATTTGATCTTAAAAGGTAGCTCTGAGAACATTTCAGAAATTCAAG
>KK117942.1:129463-155227 GCA_000611955.2 Stegodyphus mimosarum | reverse complement strand
CGGTGAAGGGGAGAATACACAAAAATACCCGGTATTGTCTACAATGGTTCGCAGAGATTAATCTTGACTCGCATATTCGGCTTCGCATTTCGTGAAATAAACAATGGACTCGCGCTTCGCTTCATTAATTTGGCGGGTTGCTCTTGTCAGGAACGAACGGCAGCGTTAAAAACCACAAAAATTTCTTACGCTGTTTACTGATTCTGTTCAGGATGAAATTATCTTTTAAAAGTACCATGATTCATTGACCGGCTTCCTTCGTAATTCCTAAACTTGCACGGGAGTTTTGATTAAGCTATGCACGGAAGATAGGAAGAGTTATCAAGCGATGCCAGTTTAAGAAAACAAAAAGTTGGAATTGAAGTTTTAAGATGCATCGAAATCTAGAATATGAGCTTTTGCCGAGCGTGCATTCATTCATCTTGACTAACTCCCAAACTAATTTCAAAGCCCGCCGGAACAAGTTTGAAAGATCTAAATGAGATGTCAAAGAGTACTAATTCTTTCTGGAAACATTATTAGAGAACATTCGAATCCTTCGGTAAAATATCCCATTTGAAGGTCGGTTTTGGAAGCGAATCTCCTATTCTTTATAAATGATCAGACACTTTCATCTTAAGCATCTTAATCATTTGGCCATTTCATCATCAAGAGTTTGCTGACAAGGCGACCTACATTACATTTGTCAGGAGGAAGGAAAGGACAACACACATACAGCAGAATCTTAAAGTGGGATTAAAACACATCTCCTAGGTTTCGGGCTATCAGCCAGCTTCCACTGTCCACTATTTCAAGGATTCCCCACTCTTTTCTTGCATCAATTCCTTTTAAAAGAATGGTTTTATTCATCGATCCCCCTTACATTTTTCTCTATGGTGTACAGTACACAGCATAATCATACAACAAATAGTTGCACATAAATAACTTGAAGATAAAAATTAGAAACCTTTTCCTGGGGTCTGGGACATATATGTCCCTCATGTCCATTATTTTAAACGACCGTTGAAATAAACATTATTTTAAATAACCGCTGAAACGTTTCTTCTAAATCGCTGAATTCTGCATCGATAATTCAGCCCAGCTGAAGAAGGCAACTCGAAGCATTAAATGGATTATAAAGAACTCGTTTCATATTTAAAGGTTACAAGGTATTTTCTCCCTCTTTCAAGCATGAATTCGTGGTTTAACGGTTAGCACACTCGGCACGTATTCGATATGTCCAGGCTGGAGTCCCGGCGAAGGCACTGCTCATTTTTTATGTCTACAGCATCAAAATTACCTGATGACATTACAGTGGCGCCCGAACTAAAAGGTGGTGAATGATGATTCTCCATCAAAATTGGACTTTTTCTGAAAAGACATGCCTTTTTTTTTTTCATATTTCGATTCTACGCCGAAATTCTATGCAAAACTGCCAAGTTTTGTAAAAAAGCGCACGAGTAGTTTATAAAAGGTGAGTTCTCAAAATTTTAGCTCCTCCATGTTAACTGAATAAATGTATATTTATTAATATCTCTTTTTTTAATTAAACTTATTCGACTTAGGATATGTATTTATTTATGTGGCACTGTTCTAATGTAGGTATTTTAACACAAAATCAGACTTTTTTAAGTGAAATAGCAATACTACATTTTATTATATTGACTACGGCAATATTTAACTACGACTCAAATTATACCAAACTGCGAAGTTTTGTAAAAGTCGTGCAAGCAGTTTTTAAAAACATAGCTCTCAAAATTTTAACTCCTCAATGTTAATTAAATTCGATATATATTTACTAATATCTCTTTTTTTATTAAATTTATTTGATTCTCCCTTTCACACTTCGAAATTTAGTTTCATTCCAAATAAAATTCGCTCCTTTTTTATGATTAATTTTTAAATATTTTTCGAAAACATTTTTGTATTATAATCTATAAAAGTTTTAACATCATCTTAAAGTAGATGTAGTATCTGTAGGCACACCTGCAAAAAATAGCAGTTTTTTATTCAAAATTTTGTAAGATACACATGAATTTACATACTGGCGCGTTTTGAAATTTGGCATCTTTTTTTCTTTCGAGCGATAATAACGAAAATATGGTTTACGCACTTCGTTAAAATGATTTGAAAGGATGAACAATGAATCTTTCTTACGTTCGTGCATCAATGAAAAAAAAAAGGAAAATAAGTAGTTTACTATAAATTAAGAAGTTCGCGAAGTGAATTATTCTTCACGCAAACTGAAAAAAAAAAATCTGAAAGATTTCAGATTTTAAATTACGTCCAAAGGCGCGTTTTTTTAACGTTTCGTGCGCTACCTTTTTTTATTAAATATCATGTACTACGTACTCAAACCATAAAATTCAGTTCAAAATCAATATCGCAAAATCATTTTAAAATGAACATATCTTTAGAATTTCCGTAAGTCTCGTGCGCTGGAGATAAAAATGTTTTTTTTCCGTACAGTGTTGCCATTGCTCGCTTTGAAATCATTTAGTTTGTTAATCAGAAATTCGTTGAAATGTTACAAAACATATAATCGATAATAAAGCAAATTTCAAATTCAAAATTAGGGCTTCCAGATGCCCATATTCGCAGTAGGATTACGTCATTCAAAATTCGATGGCTCTAGGTTTTATCACAATGCGAGAAACATGCATACATTTATGCAGATTTTTCATTTTTTAATATTTAATGCAGAGCGATAACAGTTTTTAAAATTTAATACAGAGCGATATCATTTAGTGGCAACAATTTGAAAATTGATACGCCGTTTTTGTGTTTCCGACGCAAAATCGCAAAACGAAAGTAATAGTCTTTGGGGACTAAATCCCTTTGGACTAAAAAATGTGCCAATATAAATTTTTAAATTCTCCATCAATTTCTCACCAAAAACTACAAAATTTCATATCTAGGCATAATTTGAGTCGTAGAATCGAAATATGGAAAAAAATTGGGATGTCATTTCAGAAAAAACCCGATTTTGTGTCAAAATACCTATGTTGGGACAATGCTATATATAAATCTAATATATACCCTATATAAATCTAATATATATCTTAAGTCGCGCTTTCGAGACACGAGAAACGTAATTCGAATTTCGTCAATCCGCCCAGTAGAACGGAAGATATAGAACCGTCCTTTTTTTTATTCAGTATAAAGTAAGTATATAAGTACCTCGCATTGTTCTTGTATGTATATGTCTCGCATAAGTCAAAAACGAGTCGGCGTAGAATATTGACATTTTGTTTATGGGACTGCTAGAACTCTAGCTGCGCGCCTCTCTTTTTCGTTGCAATCGGGGGCACCAAACATATGTAAAATTACAAGCTAAAAAAATGAAACTGTTTCTGAACTAACCTTTCAAAGATTGGAAAGAAAATGAATTTAAAGTTGGTTTTATCTTAATTTTTTTTTAACAGAAAATGTAAAGTTTTTTTTTGTTTTGTTTTGTTTGTTTGTATTCAGTGTCTTTAAATTAGAAGATATTTTGTAACTATAGAAATACATAAAAAATGGAAAAGAAATAGAATTAAAATCTGTTTCACTGTTTTCAAGAGGAGGTAGATCAGACTTCAATTGAACTCCATTTCCTATGAAAACCACTGTATTTCTGTTCATCCAAAATTAGCCGAAAAACTATTTTAAATTATTTTATTATTATTGTTCATCTTAAAATGTTGAATGTCTCCATTACACAGAAAATATATTCGTGTTTCCAAAAAAAGCTATGAGTTAGCTATAAGTTAAAATTAACAATTTTCTAATACAAAAGTGCGTCTTTTCGTACAGTGAGACCGAAAGTAAACTTTCAGTTTTGTGCACCGAAAAAGATGTCTTCCTGCTCGCTGGCCGACTTGCTTGCTTTTGCATAGAAACTCTAATTTTAAATGTAAAAATTTTGTTTTTAACTGTTTTAACTGTATTTGGTGTTTAAAAGATTTTCTGTATTTTATAATTTTCAATGAAGATATTTTGAATTTTTATGTTTATTTGCCTTACCGCGAAGTGAGAAATGAATTGATTGAATGAAAAGTGTGTCTCTAAATGAAATTCGAAGAAACATGTTTAAATGAAGTGCAGCAAAAAATGTGTATAATTTAATAGGCCATACAAGAAAGTTGTGGAATTGCGTTGCGGAATTTTGATTTTTATTTATATTGCACTTATTGCATAAATAATTTACGTATATTTAAAAAAAATTCATTCATTTAAGAAATATGTTAAATAATTTTAGCGTATTTTCCTCTTATATTTAGTTTATCCGCAATTATTTTCCTTCTTCGATCGGATTTTTATATAAAAAAATAATTCATTACCAATTTTATAAGTATTTTTTTGGCAATCAATGGGATTTGATTATATCGATTAATTGACGGCGCATATTCGGCTATCGACTCTCAGTTTACCTCTTGATCATTGACCTCTTTTAAATTCCATTTACACTCACAAGTCAATACCCAATACTGTAGCAAAACCCTTATATCACATTCTACAAGATGATACCGTTTTGAAACGGATACAAATGTTTTATGACGTTTTCGGCTGAAAGAAAATTACGGCATTGTTGCATAACTTTCTCCCAGCGTTAAGTAGAGTTTTATGATGATAAAGTTTTAACTCGACAAAGAAAATTTGATAAATATACGATCGTCGCAACTCTGCAAAAGTAGGATTTTCGTTAGCTGTATTAACGCTCTAAAACCACGTGCTCGGACGGATTTACTTCCCATAGGAAGACCGCTAGGCCACGTTCAAATGTTAAAAAACAATACTGATATTGCCATCTCGAATAAATTTTCTACTCTTAATTGTATTGAAAATAATGCTGAAAAGGTTAATGAAAATGTTGTGGATACAAATGTTGATAGCGCTAATGGTACAGATAAGGATAAGCTACTACAACCACGTATAATTCCGATTACGGTCATTCCCCGAATTAAATTTAATGTAATTCCCCCCAATTAAATTAAGAAACTTAACAATGAACTAAATGTTGTCTTCAGAGCCAGAATTTCTGGTGATTTCTTAAAATTATTACCACTCACTGCGGATCATCACCGTGAGATTACGAGATACCTAGATACCAAGAGTATACAGTATTACGTACTATATGCTAAACGTGTTAAACTTGTAAAGGTTCTTATTCGAGGGTTACCCTCTGACTGCCCTAAGGAGAAAATTAAAGATGAGTTAATTGCAGAAGGCCTTAATGTTATTAAAGTGAACCAAATGTTCAGATTTATAACTAGTGTTCCACTACCTCAAGTGCAATTAGCTAATCTTGAGGGCACTGATAAAATCTATGACATCA
Source organism: Stegodyphus mimosarum (assembly GCA_000611955.2). NCBI lineage: Eukaryota > Metazoa > Arthropoda > Arachnida > Araneae > Eresidae > Stegodyphus > Stegodyphus mimosarum. The sequence continues at coordinate 149,931 of KK117942.1, read as the reverse complement.
GTAATTTACCATGTTTTGATGTTAAAATAGAACCACATAAATACAAAGGTGCTGTTACTCAATACCATAATTGCCAACATTTCTATCATTCATCTATCATTTATCGAAGGAGTGCAAACTTGCTCCGAGATGTGTTAAATGTTCATTGCAGCATCACTGTGAAGCAAAATTCATTGAAAACCCGACATGTTGTAACTGTGGTGGTGACCACGCAGTCAACTTTCGTTTTTGTCCCCAAAACGCAAGTAATTCGAAGAACCCAAATGTTAAGAAACAGAATGTTAACACTCATTCAGAGCCACGTGGTGGAAATATTTCCTCCAGGACTCAAAGTGACACTCTTAGTCAAAACAATCCTACCCTATCAATTAAAAATGATAGGAAAATTCGAACTGATGCAAATACAAATGACCACACACAATTTGCACCACTCCCTAGAGCAGCTAAACCCAACATTAGAAGTCAGAATAAAAACGCTACAAATAATATCTCCTCTACTTTTAAGGATTTTTTGCAGGTCATTAGTGAAGTAAACAAAATCTTTAGTGAATTTTCCATTTTTGATGCAATTAAAATAATCACGAATCGATTGGATGAAATTCATGCTGCACTTACACACATAGAGAAAAGTTTTGTCTTCTTTAGCATATTAGAAGAGATTTTGAGACGAAATTTATTTAGTATAAATGGAAACTAGACTTTTGCATTTTCGGCTTCTTTTGAAAAATCTTTTCGACATGTATATAATTTAAATTTTGCGCTGGAACTTCCACTACTTTGGGATATCAGTTTATGATGTTATTTTGTGTTTATTGTGTTAAAATGTATTTTTTGAATTGTGTATTTTTTGACTAAAGCCTAATTGGCTATTTTTGTTTATTTGTACATTCACCTTACCAAGCTTTTTGTAAAGTGTTTTCTTTTTCAGAAGTGTTTTAATTTTAAATTTATGGCAGAAGCGTCGGGAAAAGAAAGGATAAGAATTGAGACCAACTGTATTATGTAGATTCTTTTTTTCCTATTAATGTTTTTTTGCTTCTGTCTCAATTATTGTCGTTTGACGAAACGCATAATGGAGTTTAGCTGTACTCGAATTTGTCACGCTTTTCCCTTGATAAGTCCGTGATGAACCTCGAATTAGGCTAAATTGCCATTTACTGCCATCAACATTTAGTTTTTTAGTTTTTTTTCAATTACTTTTACTTTTTAGTAATTGTTTTTTTTTAAACTCTGGAATAAGGTATCAAATTTACTTTTAGGTGATTGCTTTTAGAATTTTACTCCTTTTGCTTATCTTCAAATTTAATTTTTCAGCTCAATGCGCAAAATTCTTGACCAAATAGGTCTCTCAAGTTCTTGTACTACTTTCTAAAAATTATTGTGTTAAAATTATATATTATGTGCCCTATATTTTCGTAACTGCCCGTGCTCGTAGTTTTCTCATGTTCATTGCGTGTCACCAGCTCGATACTTTACGTACTGCTTTACATGATTACTTTATGGACTTCTGACTTTTACGAAATTTTCTCTACTTTATGGACTTTTGCTTAAACCTTTTAATTTTGCATTTATGCTGATATATTCGAAATAAGTTATTGTTTGATGGAGGTAAGGTCATTGCACCTAGGTACTCCGGTGATGCACCATTCTACGAATCCAGTTACGCCCACAGAACAATAGCGGCACAGCTGTAAATCCATGCCAGTAATTTTATGAACCAAGTTTACGAACCAATTGAGTTTTTTACCCGGAAAAGGACAATTTCATAAAGCAGCCATCGTTTCTTATAATGGCATTTTCATAAAATTAAAATTTACTAATCTAAAGCTGTTTACTTTTAACTTCTTGTGGCATAACTGTTGTCACGGTAGAGCTTTAAATACGATATCGCCAACTTAGGCGAAGAGGTTGCTTTGCATATTTTTCACACAGGCACACGTATACGTACATAAAAAATTGCTTTCTTCTAAACCGCTGAATTTTGCATTGATAATTCAGCCCAGCTGAAGAAGGCAACTCGAAGCTTTAAATGGATTATGAAAAGAACTCTTTCGATATTTATTCGACTCATGTGGTATGGGCATAAAATAGAATCGTCTGCGTTCTCCGACCCTCTCAGAAATATCAAATTCTGTCTTATCGGACGAGTGGAAAGCCTTCTTTTGGAAGTCGAACGCATCCGATTCGAAAAATTCATGAGAAAAACTCTTGAAAAAATATGGAACTTTTCCCAATTCGGAAAGGGACGGGGAGGGGGGATTTCGACTTGGAATAAGAGCTCAAGGGGCTGCGTAAGGAGGCGAAGGGGGAAGAAAATGTGCCTTCTTTCGTTCCGAAATGTGCCTTCTTTCGTTCCGAAATGTGCTGCACGTGCATCTTTTCCTGTATCGTGGAATCCATTATACGTACATCTGAGATGACTGTAGCTCGATACGTTCGTAACCTTCGTCTGCGTTAAAGCTAATGCTGGGAAAAGCTGCATATCTGATGTCGGATGCCAAAGAACTGCTAGTGTTTGCAATCTGTAATTACATGGTAAAAAGTGTGCATTACCCAAATTAATTTCTATTTCGAGCTGCACGTTCAAATTCCCAGCAGTTAAAAGTTTATTCTTTTGAGCAGGCTAAATTATATAAGATTTTCGCTAATTATATTTTCATTATGCCAGTTTCATGTCTCGGTAAAATATAATTTTTTCGCTTCATTTGTTAGAAATATTTATTGCAACCGCGTACGCAAGGGATCGAGTGAAAAAATCACAATCTGAATTTACTTCATTTTCCACTCCCCAACACCATATTAGTATTATTTAACTTTCTTAGGTAACAATTCATTAGGCCTTAGCATAGACGAAGGCCAAATAGTTATGGCGAAATCTTAACAGACAAAAATGTCTTCCATACCTTTTTGCATGCATAATGTTAATATCGTTGAGGCAGGAGTTTCAAGCTCCTATGTTATTTCCTTATTCTATAGCTCCTACTGTCTGTCTACAAGAATAACAGCTCCCGCCATAGTGTCTGGCGGATGGCGGTCGCTATAGCAACAGGTCTAGTATATTTCAAATAGGGGCGAACCAAGGGTCACCAATTCATCTTTAAATGCGCCAGAATGGCAAACTGAAAAGTAAATCTTCAAGACACCCCTACGGAAAATGAGTCAAGTCTCGTTTCTACGGCAACAGACAGCTGCAGACTAACTGGCGAGAGCTTTTCTTATGATAGACAGACTGTATGTATGTATGTCTTACGTACTCTGTAGCTTCTAAGTATGTATTACACGCAGTAAACCTCTCAAACTCTTGTTCTCAAATTCCTATAATCGCCTACTCTAGTTCAATTCAGACTTGTTGTTGTTCTAATATATTTGTTTCCAAATGGAGGAGAAAACGTTGGGACTATACTTGTTTAAGTATGTTATCCACCAGGTGTCCTCGTCTTCCGTCACCTGTCACCTGAATGTAAAACGCATATGCAATTCACATAAAACATTGCATACATTCTAGCTGCAAGAACAGCAACTATGTACAATAATTTCATTGCGGGAAATCTCCAAATTGACAAGATTTCAAGTCACAGCCTTCAAGAATTGTTGTTCTTTTTCATATATATGTGTTGGAACTTTAGCAATAACAAATATTTATTTACAACTGATACAAAAGAAGTATTTCTGTGAATCTTTATTGATCTTCAAAGTAACATTATAACCAACAATTGTAAACAGCTGGTTACCAAGGGTGAGGAAATAGTAGTATGTTCAGAGTGGCATATGCTTTTTTGACGGTTTGAACAAAATAGTACATAGTCTGAAAAATCTCTGGAAAGTTCGAAACCGAATGCCACGAAATAGTACCCGTCACCAGCATTGCGTACAACCCGTTGCCAACGACGTGCAAGTCGTCCTATACTGGTAACAGTACTTGTTCTGTTGATGGTTCCAATCACTACTACTGTTGACAGTTTGTTGATGATTTCCTAGATGATGCTGGAGTGATTTATTTACAGATGAATCTGTGGAACAGTTCGGAAACGAAAATCATCAAGTGTTTCTTCCACTGTAGAAATCAAATTATAAGGGCTTAATATGATGAATCGCAGTCATATGCGAGGGATATGATGGATTGTAGAGCAAATCACAGCCATATAGAGGGAAAAAATTCAGCAATATGTTGTGCTAGACGCATGCAAACATTACCCTGCAAAACGGTGGCAAGATTGCATAGAAACTGTGGCTTCTTCTTCCACAGCGTCAGTTGCAGATTAAAACTGAATCTATTCAAAGGCACGCAGTTATTTTCGTATGCGTGAATCTCCATAACCTTTACGCTAATAGAATTCTGATTGTTTGAATTTCGTAATAAGACCAATTCTGATTGTTTGAGTTTCGTGGTAACGCGTAATAATGCCACGTTTTCGATTGGTGTTTGAGTTCTGTGTCGTAATATCTGGCCCGGTTTCCTCCAACTTAATGAGCCTTTTTCAACCTTTTGGCGTAAAAATTCTTTAACGGCAGTTCACGGTAGTGGTGTTTCAAAGCTAACGGAGACATCTAGCACAACCGACACTGCTCCGCGATGTTAAAAAAAAAAGTCATTCTTCAGCTAAGAAACCTGAACTTCACATGCAGCGGAGCTAGTCGACACATGGAACCGGCTCCGTTATATTAGATAAACCCCACTGAGAACGGCCTTTTACTTCCACTCAGTTTACTAAGTTGCTTCCAGAAGCGTCTTTGCATTTCCAACAACTCCTCTGTTACTGTTATAAGAACATGTCGTACAAACAACTTCAGACCACCAAATGACACGAGACTATTTTTCTCTTCGTAACGCATGGACGTAGCTTTGCAAGAGAGTCCATTTATTGTGAGGTAGATTAAGTATCGAACTAAGGAGTGAAAGGCATTTTTTCAGTTTCATATAATATGCACAATAATGATGCACTTGTTAAAGTTCCAGCTCTTGTAATATGGGGTAACCGATTTTCGAAAATATGTTGCAAATTTAAAAGAAATTATTTTTGTTCATACGACAGATTATGATTCCTTAATCCTGAAATATCTTTCTCTCAGTTCCACAATGAATTGTATAAAAAAATGGACAAATATTAGGTTATTTAAAATAAAATACCACATGAACAGAGAACATTTAGAAACTGAATATCAAACTATGATACTTATTTCCAATCCATTGTTTTTTAATAACTTATGGCTAAGCGGAGGAGGAATGACTTCGTGAGAGGGGGCAAGAAAGTTGTGACAACCCACCAGAAAGGTGTTTATTTCGGAGACGACCAGCTATCTGTTGACCTGGGTTTAGGTAATTGATTTCCTATTTGTTATCGCCCAGGTCTAGAAACAGTGATATCTACAGCCGAGTTAGTGATGCGTTGAATATTATAATCTGCGTTTAAGATTTAAACTTTTAATACCTCGCAAGTAGCGGCTGTTAAATTTTATTAAATGCTAACTGAATGAAAAGATGTATTTTTCAGTGAATGCTTTAGTTAAGTCTTACGTAATGCGGAAACAGTAAATTATCTGAACGTAACAGTTTAATAACCAAGTAAAGTTTAATCTTTCAAGGGATGCTAATTACATGATGCATATCATGAACTATCATCATCAAAGATTTCTGACAAGTTTTGTCTTTTATAGAAGTAATCGCTTTTATAAGTTCTTTGGCATGAAAGATTTTAACCTTTTCACCTAACGATTATGCACAGAAGGCTAAACGCTTAGCTAGTTATCACCCCGGATACTGTTTAATTAGTATGAACACAATACAGAACTTGAGGGTAAAAGCCGAAGAAGTTTAAGTAAGAACTTTGTTAGCTGCTTCTGGTGAATTTTGCAAAACTTAAAATGATCACATCAATCAGAACGAACCTTCTCATATGAAACTTAACGATGTAGGCAGGTAACTTCCCTTGACGCTAAGATTCCGATCACTTACAACAATAGTCTAAATCTCAAACCTACAATACCAGGGTCGAATCTGATGTAACGAAGTTCTTAACAGCTTACCAAGGACAGCCAGCAGCTGTCGGTATCGCTTTTACAATTATTACAGGCGAATGGTGAAGACAAAGCGACAGCAGCTTACAAGTACTAAGTTTAATGTCCTGTTTTTAAATTAGGCCGCTTGATACTCACGTTGTCTAAATTTCTTCTCTAAGCGAGTATCGCGATAAGCCAAGAAGAAAAAGAATAGAATTTTACCTAAAACTAACTGCTTACTTGTCACAGCCTTACCAAGGTGACGCTTACTACCGAAGTTTAATTTGCGCTCTAAAAAATAGTGGTCGCTTTTTCTGGTGGTCGCCATACGGAGGTGGTCACCGTGAGTGGGATCATAGTGTACATCTATTGACGTTAGAAAGGTTTGTGCTTTTGCAAAATGGTTTTATGACTACGACGTTTCATTTCAATGTAGATGACGGTTCACGCCTAAAATGCTAGAGTAAATTGCTCTAGCAAAAATACATTATGTATGGTTGTTGGAATAATGCTCTATTTTGCATAAAATGCCATCAACACAAAGCGTCTAGACGCAAAAAAAATGGATTGAAAATTTCCATTCGTACACTTTTTATGTCCCAAAAACTGGACTTCTTGTAACGGTTGAATCAATAAACTGCGGCTGTGGATTTTGTAGAAAAACCGTCTGCGATTGTAATAAAGTGTTTCCATTTTTTTAGAATCTTTTAGAACCTCAAAAAATAAACTAATTAGTAATTCAGGCATTCTCGAATTTTTCTCGATTTTGAGAAAAAAAATATATTCAAGAAAACGCTATCACTATGTAGAGACATTAGGTTATTTTGAAGCACGAAGACGTGCAAATGTGCAATGTCCTTGTCGGGACTCGAACCTGGACCTCTCGAAGACGCGCCGAGTGTGCTGCCGTTACACGACGAAGACGTGCTTCAAGGAGGGATAAAATACCTTATGACTATACAAGAAGAGCTATTATACTCGCGGTTGAGATTACAACCATTTCAATTCTAGTTATGTGTTCAGTATGCCCAAACATCTTATGATCAAGCAGCCGAACGTTCGTCTGCGAGTAGTTTTTCTCAACAACGCTTAGATATCACTATGTGAAGTTTATGTCAGCTAACATGTTATTTTTATATTAATTTTTTCTATATCTTCTGCTTCATACAACGGCCGACACCAAAACGCAAATTAGATTGCGTTTAAACATTGACCGAATTCATAAATGAGGGAGAAATTTGTTTTTTTTCCTGAGACGTCCATCTTTTTGTCGATCCGGGGTTAGGTGAGAGATTTTCTATTTGTTAGCGCCAGTTGCGATGTCTGGACCAGAATTAGTGATGCTTTGAATATTATGATTTTAGAATTTAAATTTCTAAGGCCTTGCAAGTAACGGCGATTAAATTTTATTAAATGTTAATTGAATAAGAAGACTTAGCTTTCAATGAATGATTTAGTTAAGACACGATATTATCTAAACGCAAGAGTACTTTAATAAAGTTCTTTCAATTGATCTATTTACATGACGTATATCATGAACTAACTTGTAATTCAATATTTTTCTATTTAAAACTATTTAAATAAAAAAATATTAAATTTTTTTGCAAATGGTTTTTATGGTTTCAGTTCGTTTTGTGTTAGATAAAACATAGCTATTACGTTCAATGAAAAAATCGGACTAAACTGTGGTATAATCTTTCTGACTAATACTTTAATTTACTCTTGAGCTACATCCAGAAAAATGCCGCCAGGCCTGCTTGCTATTATATTTTTGCATCTTAAATTAAAGCTGCGTGGCGATTTTCAAGATATTTAATGAGGAACGTGTTTAATTATTCAAGTTATAGCTGTATACGTTTTCATTTGGTCTCTTGTTTCACTTTATTCAACCTATTCCACATGCACTATTCACTAATGCACGCAAAATTTTGACACAAATATTTCTTGCAAGTAAAATAGCAGCAGTTTCTTTTTAATCAGAAAACAAAATTACAGTAATGAAAACACTAACGCCATCTACGAAGTATTAAGATGATTACGTGATGTCAGTGCTATATGGACCTTAATTTGGTCGACTCGAGTCTAATCCAAGGAATCCAAGAAAAATCCTGGTGTGGTATACGTGTTTGTTAGTGTCTGTGCTATTCTTCAGGTAGCTAAAGTTGACATTGGCAAACTGTCTGACCAACAAAAATCAGATACCATCCAGGAAACACCGATACACTTTTCAAAAAGAGACGCCATTTTAGTGTAAGGAGTTAAGTTAGTTTAAGCATTCAGTGATATTTTGCTAATTAATATACAATACAGGGTCTCTGCGAATGAATGGCGAGATTTCTGCATATAGATATCAGCGTATAGACTACGTTTTTTTAATTTTAGATAAAAACATGAGAAAATAACTTTGCCCACGCCAGTATTCCAACCATAGATCTTCTAAAGCTAGCTAGACATGGTGACCGTTAACCACTTAACCACAATAGCAAGCAGGCTGGGAATGCGAATTTATATCCTCATCAGCTTAAGGGACGACTGGAAAAAGGCACGAGACCCAGTCGAGCAAATCCAAATGGTGATAAATTATGGCCAATTACTTGTTAATTATTACTTGTGCATTATTCTATGGGGGAACAGTAGCTAGATGTGTTTTATTTTAAGCCAGAAATGTAAGAAAACTATTTTCCCCTCACTAGAATTCGGACCACGGATCTTCCAATAGTAATGGGACATGCTAACAACTTACACTGCAATAGATACGTATGGGGAATGATGATACGCATGGGAAATAGCGATAATCCTTTACATTCTTTCTCATCTAAAGAGAGATTCTGAGAGGCACTAGTTCTAAACGAATTTGCTTACGAATTATCGGCGGCCATATTTTAGTTACGGCGCCACTGTAGGAACCCTGCCCCTGAGCGAGAAATGTTAAAAAGCAATTTTGTGTTCTCTAGGTTCACTTGTTAGCTAGACATACTGACCACTCGATCTGATAGCAATGCACTTTTCAATACTGACTCGATACACCACTCGAGCGCATATAGGGAAATATCATACTTCTCTAAAAGTGTACAGGAAAATTTCAGAAATTTTGCAGTCTACCTCGTTTAAGATATTAATGATGTATCACACAATCAAAACCATTTGGATGAACAACTCTTTAGCAGAATTTTTCTGCTTTGTCATATGATATAAAACAGCCAATCACCATGGATTACTTTGGGGTTACCATGTAAAGTAGATACCATTGTTCTTCACTACAAAAGATGGGTGATGATGGGAGATTCGATGCTGATAACTAATTGGTTGTTGAAAACAAAAAAACATACAATTTTTTTGCGAAAGGAAGAAAAAATCGTAAGTCTTTCTTTCAATGTTTAGCAGATGGAAATATTGTTTGAAATAGTTGTTCGTCCGAAATAAATGCAGGTGTGATACCTGCCTTAGAAATTTGCTTGATTTAGGATTCTAATAGTTTAAAATAATATTCATTGCAAAATGTTTTAAAGCTGCCTTCAGCAACGAACATAAGCGAAAGATCGTATTTATCGCTGACTAGCAACAATGTTCTATTTGTGTCGCACCCTATGTTATCAATACTCTAAGCAATAACACCCAGACGACGTTCTAAGTACTGGAGAAAAAATTCATTTCCAGAAGGACATTAACGGACAATGATGAAACTCGTCAGCAGAGTCTGCGCCTGAAAAGAATTATGCCACTTATCTGGTAAACTTCAGCTCTCTGCACACTATCTAGCTCGGAAAACATCCTGTATGGAGAGGGGAAAAAATAACGTAAATGGAAAATACAGCGTATCTCCGCAGCAACCCAAAATCTTCTTTCCTTTTTCTTGCATTCAGAGCTTTCCGTTTCCATAGCAACGTGGCCTAAGTCTCCACGTCATTAGTACGGATGGACAGAAGAATGACAGATGAGTATATATGAGGAAGAGAACATTTGTGAAAAATGTGTGAAATATTTTAGTAATACAGAGTTTTGCTTTCCTTTCGTTTATATGTACTATAAATTTTTGCGTTTGTATATATGAATTTTAGGTTTTATGTATTTTTTTTTAGAATTGTGGACTATTTTCATTTATTTTTTTAGACAATTTTATGTAATAACTTCGTTGTGTATTTTTGTTTAATCGAATTTGAGGACATTTTTATGCTCGTAAGTGTTTATTTCCTATATATTTTTGTAGGTTTTCATGATTTTGAATGCATCAGCACCTGAACTGTACTAATATCTCAAGGTAAAACTAGAGTTAAGGACTGAAACTTAATTTTACCAAAAATACAGAGGCTCCACGCGCACGTTTTAGGCGATTTTTATTGTATTTTACAGAAACATTATGCCTAAAGTTTTGTTTTTAAATGTTTTATTTGATAACTCTATTCGTCATTATCTTTATACACCGTAATTTCAATGACAATAAAAGCCTTTTGTAGTATCCGAAGCGGTATTTTACCCTGTTTCTCTCAAACAGTTTTCTAAAGGCCAAGGAGGTTGTAGTTTGACGTTTGCACGATTCGCTATTCAAAAAAGCTCGAAAAGCTATCGGTGATATATCAGGAGATCTGGGAGGGATATAAGTGAAGGGTATGACCTTGATACCCGTTTCTTATTCCATTTTTTCCAGAAAATTAACAGCGGATTTTGTCGTGTGGTTACTTGTTTTCTCTTGAGGCAGTTCAACTGTTGACAGCACTGTGGTAAAGAGGAGGTATTTTATATTTGAAAATTAGGTATAAAATATATTTCTAATAATATGTGGAATTGATCTTACCACTCTTGATTATCTTAGATCTCCACTCTCTTTATTTTTAATTTGCCGTTATATGAAAAACCAGCAACAATGTTGTATTGCGCATTAGCACGTAAGGCGTCTGAGTACGTTTGCTATATTTAGCGCAGTTTTTTTCAAAGAATTGTAAGTCAAAATAACTGCGAAATTTTTATTTAAAAAGCATGAGAAATTTGCTTAACTTAGGTAGAACACAAATTAAAGTAACAATCTTTACAGACATTAAAAATTGTAGAAAGTATTGAAAAGCATAACATACATAGAATCATCATTAGCCCTACACATGATCAGGCTTACCTATTTAGGCAATAAAAATGCAGCCTACTTTGACACAGCACCTGCAGATAGGAGACAGGAGACCATCAATAGAGCAGCTGCACCATCTTTTCGACTTTCAGCTTTTGTGCTCTATTGATGGAAACTATCCACCATCCGCTATCAGCGGCATTTATTTGAAATAAAATTTTACAGAGTTACAATGAATATACAAATATACATATGACATACAGAGGCTGTTTCCAATAAAGTTCATAACAAAAATATTAAGAGAATTGTTACATGTGTTGAAAAATTTATGTTTACAGATTTTTATATATTAATTTTGAAGAATAACCAAATTATATACTATAAAATATCATTATACATTTTAAAGAATTTAGACAAATATAATTTAGAAATATATAAGCCAAATTAAAAAAAAGAATGAGAAAAACACTAAATATAGAAAAAAATTAAATCAGTCTAGAAATAATTTAGTAGTCTGTAACTGTAGAGATAAGTAAAAGGTAAAAGGTAAACAATCCTTGAGCAGAAAAGTATGTCTTGAATATATGAAAAGAACAGTCCTTGAGTCGTAGTCTTTAAATTAAAAATATTTGAGTAGTAATTAATTGAAGTCAAGATAATTGACATATAAACATGTACAATTATGAAGACAGTAAAATTAGAGAGGACGTAATTAGGATAATTAAATTTTCTACATTAATAAATTCAGGAAAATCATGATGATTTCATATTACACGAAGTTTTGAGAAAGTATGAATCCTTAGTTTACAGAAGTTCCCAAGTGGGAGGGAGTAAGCTATGTAAATATTTATGGCGCTTTGAGATTGTCACAATTTAAAGATAGATAAGTTATAAGTGACTGCAATTTTTTACGAAGTATATTACTTTTCTTAAATTGCTTGAACCAAAGAGGAGCAGATGTTGCATTATATGGTTTAAGATGAAATTCTTTAGTAATTTCACAGTGAAACAGATAATGGTCTATTGTTCCATCGTGTCCACAAATGCATTGGCTTGAAGAATGTAATCCAAATCTATGCAGGTAGAAAGGAAATGGACCATGACCTGTGAGTAGAATTGTGATTGCACGTTCAGTAGATATTAGATTTCTTGAAGGAGTTGGAATAAATAAAAAGGTGCGTCTGCCTGTCGTATCAGAGATCCATTTTTCTTTCCAAAGGGTTTTGAGATCATCTTCTAGTTCGTTATTCAAATATGACAGAGGATATGGTAGAAAATGTTGGGGAAGTGAAGGATTATTTGCTGCATATTTTGCCAATTGGTCTGCCATTTCATTGCCAGTTGTACCTGAGTGAGCTTTAGTCCATTTAAATTTTGGTCTGAGATTAAGTGTAAATAGAGATAGAAGATGATGTATGCGACGTACTATTGGAGATCTGCTATGGCCAATTATTGCAAAGATGCTAGATGCACTATCAGTAATTATGATACTTGTTAGTGAAGTATCTTTCGCATACTTTATTGCTTCTTCTATTGCAAAAAGTTCTGCTTGGAAGACCGTATTATTTTGATAAAGACGAAAATACCTTTGTTTTAATATATTATTATTTTGGAATACACAATAAGCACTGCCAACGCCTGAATCTGATTTGGAGCCATCAGTATAAATTTGAAGATTGAAATTATAAATTGATGAAGTTGCAATTAAAGATTTTGTAATAAATTGAGAAGGTTTTAAATACAGATTGTGTTCTAGGAATTCATAATTATTTGGAGAGTAAAGGTTATTGTTAAATGAGCTTGTGATACGTAATCTTGAGACTTGGACTTTTGTGGCTTCTTTTTTGATTGAAAGATTGATGGGTGGTATACCAGTGATGATTTGAAGTGCATTTGTAGGAGTAGTTCTGTATGCTTTCGATATTAATAACAGAAATGGTCTTTGAGCGGATTGTAAGTGTCGTTGAGCGTGGGTGTTCAAGTTATTACCCCAGGCAGAGGCTCCATGAAGAAGTATTTTTTCAATTACTGTAGAGTACCATATTTTTTGGAATATTGGATTGATGCCCCAAGTACTTGAACAAGTGGAGCGTAGTGAATTGGAAAGTATAAGCGTTTTGGTTTTTAAGTATTTGATATGTTGATGCCACGACAGATGGTTGTCTATTACTATGCCAAGATAAGTTAAGCTTTTATCAAATTTGATTTTATTTTGAGATAATTTTATAATAGGATTTCTTATATTTCTTGCTGAAGATCCTGTTCTTGGTATATATAGAGCTCTGCACTTTTCTACTGAAATTTTAAGTTGATATTGTTTAGCCCAATTGCTGAAGATAACTAATGAATTATTAGAATTTTCTTCTATCATTTTTCGATTACTGCCGCAGATTATAAGAAGAAAGTCATCAGCATAGGCCTGTGCATGAGTATGAGGAATATGATCATATGAGAATAATACGGTATTGGCGATTAAGTTCCAAAGGGTTGGTCCCAGGCATGAACCGATATGGAGAAAGATGATGCGCGTTATGTTTCTTCACCTTTTAAAGGTTGAAATCAACATTTATCACTTCGATAAAAGTTGACACTGAACATTTAATGATTTTGCAACTGTCCTTAGACTTGATGGATTTTCCTTTAGCATTGAAATCTTACCTTTGCAACATTCGACTCGACAACATTTTTTCTTAGACACGTATTTGAAACCAAACGTTTTCTGTTGACAATATTTCTTATCATAGCTTTAGATATCGAATAACCATGGCTTTCACAACATTTTTTGATAACTAGATACGAATAATTTTCTTCAGAGAGAGCACAAGCATAGCTTTCCAGCCACTGCGTCTTTAAAAGCAATTTATTACTGTATTTAAAATGTAATTAATATATTTTAAATTGCTTCTTAGTTAAAACAATTTACTATTACTATTTAGCGATAAAACAAAACCGACAAGCCCTTTTTGTTTCTAGCTCACGATTTTTTATAGCTAAGCAAAATCGTCTAAAAATGTACAAACAGCCTCTGTACTTGTCACCAAATCGGCAAGATATAGTTATTTCTTGACAAACTGGCAACATTTTGGATGTTTTCCGAAATGTGTTTATGAAACCCCTAGCATTGATTTTTCTCGAAGTTTCCAGATGTGGTGTTACCCTCCTACTCGCGAGCCTTATAAATAGAACGAACGCTGTGGAAGAATCTCGGTCAGTCATTTCAGTTAGTTATTTCATAGTTTGCACCTATCTTGCTAGTGAGCATTCTAACTAGTGAGCATTTCATAGTTTGCACCTGCTAGTGAGCATTTCATAGTTTGCACCTATCTTGCTAGTGAGCTGTGAACTAATGAAGCAGTGGCAAAACTACTGGGACACAAGCACCACAGGCAGAAGACTGTATGATTTCCAATCAGAAGTTAACCAGAATTTAAATAGCTGCTCCTCGCACCTTACACAGTATCTGACAGGGCATGGCCCATATATGTCGTATCTTCACAGATTTCGCCTAAGAGACAGTGACCATTGTATTTGTGGGAGTACTGGTGATCCAGATCACTATGTGTTTGATTGCCCTCACACAGCGAATTCTCATTTAAAAAGACCAGCTGCAATCAATATGCCGGCTTGGTTTAAGAACACAATTAAGAACAAATATGCGCTCAGCCGCATTAGAGACTGCACTACCGTTGCTAAAAGCATTGCTGACAGCCTGGAGTGACTTCTTTTCTTGGACACTGTGCCGTCAGCAGCCCGCTCTGTACACATATTAATTTACTTAATGTCTTACTTATTATTATTTTCCTTGTTTTATTCCCAATTATGTTTAATTTTATGATTAATCCAGCACTCTTTTAACGGATCCCACAATCTGTAATGTATTTGTTCATCTTTACATCTGTACCTGATTATATAGCATTTCCTTAATATAACTGCATGCCTACCAAGTACCATAATAGTGTATGCCTAACATGTACAATGTATTTGTTCATCTTTGCATCTGTACCTGATTATATAGCTATCATTAATATAACTGTATGCCTAACATGTACCATAATAGTGTATGCCCAACATGTACCGTAACTGTATAAATGTCTGCCTAACATGCCCCATAATAAGTGTTCCCCTTAGTCTCAGCAGTCCCCATCATGCACCTTTTTTCCATGTTCTGGTCCTTATTTCAATGCTCCTCGTTTAGCGTGGTCAATTGCAGGAGGACACACTACTAAGCTCTTCATATATATATACTTTAAATTCCATCGACGGGATCCAACAGGCTGAAAAGCACCTAACCCAGTGGGCCAGCTGTTCCGTCGATGGCGAAAAGAAAAGAAAGTGAGCATTCTACTCAGTGCGTGATTTTATTGATGAACGATTTTCCTGACAGGTTATGGAGAATTTGCCTCATCGCTGTTTTTCTCAATGGGCTATTTTATAGCAGTTTATCTTGTGGTGTCAAATCCTATAAATAGAAGCTGATAAAAGATCACATCTTTGGATAAAATTTTCAATTTCTTCCTGTTTTATCTGGTAAAATTTTAAGGCCCGTAGCATGTCACAGTCTATAAAAATGCTGCATAGATCCTATAACATAAAAGATCTTTTCTGAACAGTGGGTATTAGGTTCGAAATAATAAATGTATTAAAAATTAAAAAGAAACTTAGAATCAAGAAACTTTATTTACATCAGGAAATATAAGGAATTTTACTGTCTGACATTTCATAAAACAGTTTACGATTAAATTTTTTTAAAATTAAAAAATAGTCTAATTATTTATGAAGCTAAGTACAGAAAGTTATCTGCTTAAAGAACGGTGTGCCCTTATTCAAGACTTTATAATGGAAAGTGATTGATATTCACATTATACATGGCGAAAACTTGCACGTGGGAAATCCCTCCACGGAAATTCGAACCCGGATCGAAATACCAGCATTTAGCTAGTCGCTTACTGGTGGACCTAAGCTGTTGGAGTAAAGGTTAATAACTACATGGAATAAGTTACCTAATGACAACACAGTTTTCAGTAAACAATGGGAAGAATTTTAAAATCCGAAGAGAAATCTTGCATTCTGCGAATAAATGTATTTGTGGAGGACTATCATTATCACGGTCAACTTTATAACGCTTATAAATTGAAAGATTTATTACGAGGTTGCATTTTCTAATTCCATGTTTTTCGTAAAATGGTATTTTATGAATAAGGTATGTAAGTTATGGTATAAAATAATACTTGTTGGAAAATGCTGTTAAGAAAATCGTATGAATTAGTTTTAAATTTCTTAAATGATTAATTTAGTACTGTATTAAACAATGCACTGTTATAAGATTGAAGACAAATGAAAGATCTTTCTCAGCATTAACTGGCAACAACGTCAATTTATAACAGACGTGATTTTATCGAAATGAAAAAAAAATTTAAAATAAATAATTATATTAATGAATGAAAACAAACAGGTTTCTCTTCGAGGTGTTGACAATTTCATTTTTTATTACAAATTCGTATCACTTCTTTGATGTAATTTAAATGAAAGTAAAATAAAAAAAATATATGCTTTGAAATTTACTTTGGTACTTGTTATACTGAGAAATAAATTGTTCCAAATAACGTTGCCTTCCGAAAAAAATGACCTTTCTGTCTTTTAAAGTCAAACCAAATTTAATTGTAATTTAATTTATCCGAAATAGCTTTTCCGAAATTAATTCGGATAAACAGGCTATTCGAAATGACGCAGCTAGACTTAGTTCGAATAAACGTTTATAGTTGTATATTATTTCATCCTGATCAGCTGAGGAATATTTTTACTTCGAGGGCACTGCTTCCAAATATTTTGGTTTGCGCGGCTTCTGCGACTCGCTTACTTCGGGAACCCTCAGGTTTCCTGCTTCTTCTCTGACATTCGAAGAAACCTCTTCCTGCCCCCTTTCTAGAAAAGACGATAAAGCGCGGCTTACGTTTCATGAATATCTAAGCGATCTTCCCCCTAATGACGCGGTATGAGGACGCGTTGCCATGGCAACGAGAGGCCTCAAGATTATTTCGAGCTGGCGGATTCACACGCCGCAAAAGATTTCGAGCACATCTGCTCTGTAAGATTTCAGATATGGTGGATCACTTAACTGTAACTGCTTCCTCTCTTCTTTTTTTTCTGTCTATGTATCACTTTCTCTTTCTTTCTATATATAATATTCTTGGAGTTTGCTTAACTCTCTATCAAGCGGTACAGCCAAATATGTAATACCATCAGTTATAGTAATTTATGGCAGCGTTCAAGAATGAGAATGGAAGCAAAAGAAAATAAAGAAAAAGAAAATAATAATAATATATATATATTTTTTTTAATCTGAAAGGTTTCAGATTTTACCGGTCGCCCAAAAGGATTTTTCACGCTTCCCATGAGCTCGCAGTCTACCAGTCTGCTGTTGCATTTGCTCCTGCTATAAGCCCCCCATTTTTTTTGTCTTTTTAGCTTTATTATTGAGCATCGTTTTCTTCACAGTTTGAGCTATATAACAACAGCAAAATCAAAAAAACTTTTTTATGTTTTTCGCAGCAGCATTACAGCATAGCTTTAGAATTATTGAAGCAGTGCGAAGTGTTGGCACACATTTTTTCTATTTTTTCAGTCTTTTCGCAGTTTATTATAACAGTGTTTTCTTAGTAAGATGGCTTACAAAACTTTTTTTTGTCTAGCGTATTCGGAAACTAAGTACCGTTTCATTCTAGCGGCGTCACAGCGCTGTGGTAGGCGTTCCGCGCATGCGCACTAGTCTTTTTTGTTCACTGACTTTCAATTGTCGCCATTTTGGTTGCTCTATGTTGTGTTTTCAGTTTGCTGTGCACATTCAAAATGTTTAAGACAATTAGTTCTCCCGCTGACTGTGAGATTCGTGCCGTGATTAAATTTTTGAACGCGAGGAATGTTAAACCGGCGGAAATTTATCTTCAAGTGACAGAAGTTTACGGTGAATACGCGATAAGTGATGGAATGGTAAGAAAGTGGGTAAGAATGTTTGATGCAGGTCAACAAATGCCCACGCCGAGGCTCGGAGTGGTCGGCCTTCTGTTGTCACCGATGAATTGGTAAGGAAAGTTGATGAAGCAATTCATGAGAACAGACGCGTCACAATGACAACTCTTTCAGAGGCATTTCCACAAATTTCACGTACTGTTTTGTTCGAAATTGTGTCTGACCGCTTGAATTATCGCAAACTGTGTTCCCGATGGGTTCCAAAAATGCTCACCGATGTCACAAAACATGACATTTCTCACGCGGTACAGTGATGAGGGAGAAAACTTTTTAAACCAAATTGTGACAGGTGATGAAACTTGGGTGTGTCATTTCACACCAGAATCGAAACAACAATCGATGGAGTGGAGACACACTCATTCTCCGAAAAACAAAAGTTCAAAGTGACAATGGCATCACAAAAAATCATGTGCACTGTCTTCTGGGATAGGAAAGGCGTTTTGCTTACTGAATTTCTTCCCAGAGGTGAAACCATTCACCTCTGGGATTCAAAACAAATGAAGAGGAGTGCTGAGTAAAGAAATTGTGTTGCTTCATGACAATGCTAGGCCCCATACTGCTGGTGTCACTCAATCGTTAATTAGACAGTGTCATTGGGAGCAGTTCGATCACCCGCCGTACAGCCCAGACTCGGCGCCGTCCGACTATCACTTGTTCCTGCACATGAAGCGCGAGCTTGGTGGCAAGCGCTTTGGATCTGACGATGACACGAAAAATGCTGTGGAGTCGTGGCTATCGAAACTGGCGATGGTATACAAAATCTGGTCACCCGCTATGACAAGTGTTTGATCATTGGCGGAAACTATGTTGAAAAATAGTTTAAGACATGCATTTTCATCTAAAAATAAAACTGGATTCGAAAAAATTGTTTTACTATTTTTTTTTCAAAACGGTACTTAGTTTCCGAATACGCCTCGTATTATTAACATTTTGTATTTTAACTATATTTATTAAATATCACGTTCTTCGCCCTTACGTCACATAAAATTCAATTCAACGGTGAAATTCCAAAATATTTAAAAACACCATATTTTTACAATTTCCGACAGACAGT
The DNA here is from genome assembly GCA_000611955.2 of Stegodyphus mimosarum. NCBI lineage: Eukaryota > Metazoa > Arthropoda > Arachnida > Araneae > Eresidae > Stegodyphus > Stegodyphus mimosarum. The sequence goes on along the minus strand of KK117942.1, from coordinate 130,798 downwards.
CATGCGCGACAGACAGTCATGCGCACACGGAGTTATGGCATAACATAGTTAAGGCATTTGAGTACACTATCCTCTATTTAGCACAGTTTTATTAAAGAATCATAAGTTAGAATGACTATGAAATCTTTATTTAACAAGTTAGAGAATTTGTTTAATTCAGATAGAACACAAATAGAATACAAATCAAAGTTAACAGCCTTTATAAACATTTAATTCGAAGTGTTGAAATAAAGATCTTACAAGATACTCGTTTATAAGCTTTAAATAGCTTCAGGCTCACCTATTAGACAATATTATCGGGAGTATATTTCATAAAAGAAGGTAACATGCTGAAAAGAATGAAGCACAAAAAATAATGGAAGTACAAAATCTTTTTAAGACTTCTGGTTACCTGGAAACCTAGGTAGAATCTATTCTCGCCCATATATCGTTTGGCACTCGTTTATTTTTAACGTTGCCGAATTTCATCATGCAATAGTGGCACTAATTTATTGTGACAGAAATAAATAATAAAAATACATATAACGTCATTCTATGAAAATACTGAATATTTTTAAGTACAGAGGTCACGAATTAAATTCATTTTTATTACTTCAGTCAATCCGACTGAAAAGTAAGAGACGAATATTTTTAAGAACTGCATTTACTGCTTTCAGATAGCTTAGACTGTTGATCAATAACAGGCAGAGTCAATCTAAAAGATAAATATCTCACATTTTGCTAAATGTCAACGGACTCGAATGAAAAGTGAAAAGGAGCATTTATAGTGATTCGACGCAAAATGGCGTTCGAGACTAATGGCCCTTCCATATACGAAACAAACTGCGTTAAAAAACTTCTTTTGTTAATTACAGTAATAATTTGGAAATGCTCGTAAAAATTACCATTTGGATACAGTAAGTGTACGTAAAATGGGCCTCTCACCGATAGTGAACCTTCATCAATAATAGTTGGAAAATGAGTCTTTTGCTCATATTTAGCTGACTGCTAATTAATTGATTGTGCCATCTGTTTGTTACCTTACAAAAACAAGTTTCGAATGAGTCTCGACAGTGTGCTAATTAATGATTTGAGAGCGAGTTTTTACAGGAGTAGTTGTACGGATACAGGTAGAAATGAGCGGGATATGAGAATTTCATTAGTCGTACAGATATAGTCTCATCCCAACAATTCTGCAGATACCCCTAAATTATTATGAAAGACACCGCAGGGGGCAAATACGAAGGTCTTCTACTCCTCTTCTGTTCCCACCATGCGATACGGAAGTACATTAAGTTCCCAGTATTTTAAGTGCTCGTATGCTGCAGAGACACTATACTCTTTCAAACATTCCTG
>KK117942.1:104721-129391 GCA_000611955.2 Stegodyphus mimosarum | reverse complement strand
AGCAATACGGCAGCCAACATCGTTACCTATTATACAGACCAGGGCGGCAAGTAATTGTACTATATTTTTACGCATTTGGGGGGGGGTTAATTTAACAGCTTTTTTTAAGAGGGAAATCTTCGCTCAAAGCATATGTAAGGTTTTAGTTAAACTAACCAAGTTTTATTTTAATTTAAATCTTTCTATCTCTTCTCAGTTTCAACTTCCCGTCAGAAGAAGCGCGCGTTTTCAGCTTATGCTAATTTGAAGTAGAGCCAAGTACTATTTAATCCAGAGGTAGAAACCTCTCAGTGTGAGACAGCCTTTAGTCTCAGATCACAGTCATTCTGTTCGACGTTCGCCTGATCAGCTAGCAGCCAAATTCTAAGCCATAGTGCTTGCTACGTGATTGCTTATTGAAATAAATCCAAGTGCGCTAGTATTAGTAATTCTTGCTACGCACCATTTAGTTAGAGGCCAACTCCGCGAATAGCTCTGTGAGCAAAGATCAATTAAATTTCTATTTAGTTTTAGTTTAAATTTATCTGATTGTTAATTTAGGCCCAAGTGCGGTCTTTTACTTTCTGTATCCCTCCCGAGTTGGGAAGTGAATTGCAAATAATATTGATTTAATAAAAGAGGATTTTAAATCCCTTTCAAGTGCAGTTATTATACTTCAGCACAGTATCTACACCAGAACATAGCTGATTTCAGCTCCCTGTTCCAGATTAGGACTTTAGGACTTTAAGGAGTTACTTCAAGATGTTTGCCAAAAATACGCACAGAACACTCAGTCCTGACACATTTCCCTCTAAAATTATAGGTAACCTGTCATTTTACATTAAACCATGATATTTCTATTTACCTGTACTCTTAATGTATCGTATGCTATGCTTAAACATCCGAGCATTACAGGTTTAGCCCTGAAATTTTAAAGTTCCTCAAAATGCCATGAATAAATGATATTTTCTTGATTATAGTAATTAAAAAACGACTGTACCATTTTGTATATTTATTCCTTCTTTTCCAATATACCTGCAATCTGAAATCGGATAAATTAAAAGCTGGCAGAGATTTTCATGCGTAATGAATACGAAAGCCACTCTTTTATGCGGAATTTTACGCCCGTAACGTTGAGAGGGATAAAGAAACATATGAATCCTTGTACAAACAAAATACATAAGCCCTTGTATAAACGAAGTACATGAATCCTTTTGCAAATAAAATACATGAGACCTTATCCAAAGAAAGTTAAATGAGCTTTCATTTTTCCTTTCAATCTCTTTTACAGAATTGTTCTGGTTCTACTTGATTGCTTATCTGCTCAACGAATAGCATTATCTTTCCGAAGTACCTTGACTTCTCTTCTTCGATCCTAGTATCCTTTGCTTCAACGGTTATCTGCAATAACATTTAATAAACATTTTAGAAAGATCAAATCTTCGTCATTCTAGGGCCAGTAATGAGCCACGGAGCCCATTACGGTTTTGATTTTCACGACGTTGAACGAATTATGCGGCATGATTTTAGAGTGAAGTTAAACATAAGACCTTATGATGCAAAAACAACATATATTTCAAATTTTCCAGCAATCAACTGAGTGACTTACCAAAACACAAAGTTCAGGATTCGGACTCGTCGGGACTTCGGCAATTCCGGACTAGAGAATTTTCCGGACTTTAGGTCATCAGTTCAATTTCACCGTGCGTTAGTTGATTGGTTATTGAAGTATTGTCAACACAATGAAATATTTCTGCTGTGCCATCTAAATTTATTACTATTTGTCCAAATTTCTTTACATATTCCATTAATTGTAAAATTTTGCTTTTTCTTTGCGATATCCGTAAACCTTCAAATTCGCGGCTATCACCATAAAGCTTAAAGAATGCCCCCTATTGGCGATGTATCCTGATAGTTTGGCGACTGAAGACGTGTTGTTCCGTTAATATTGTTCTTGCTTTTATCGCGCACTGAGGAAATTAAGCATGAATTATATCAGTTTTGATATTTATTAGACTTCATGTCTTTTTCCCGCATATGCTAAAGGCTTATTTGAGTCCTGATGAAATAAATTCTCACATATATATAAGGCTCTGCTTTTCTATTATGTACACTGCGAAAAAAAATGAGACAGTTCTTAACTCCCGTTCTACTGGGACGATTTACGAAATTCCAATTGCGTTTTTCATGTCTCGAAAGCGCGACTTAGGATATGTATTACATTTATATATAGCATTGTTCAAATATAGGTATTTTGACACAAAATCAGATTTTTTCTGAAATGGCATGCCAATTTTTTTCCATATTTCGATTCTACGACTCAAATTATGCCAAACTGCCAATTTTGTAAAAATCGCACGAGTAGATTTTCAAAAATTAGCTCTCAAAATTTTAGCTCCTCAATTTTAATTGAATTTGATATATATTTATTAATATCTCTTTTTTTACGAAACTTATTTGATTCCTTCTTATACAGTTCGAAGTTTAGGTTCATTGCGAACAAAATTCGCCCATTTTTTATGATTTATTTTTAAAATTTGTATTTTTAAATAATTTTTATAAATTTTTCGAAAAAAATTTTGAATTATAACCTATAAAATTTTTGCAATCATCTTAAAGTAGATATATTTCTAAGCATACCTGCAAAAAATTAGAGCTTTTTATTCGAAATTTCTAAAGATATACATGAATTTATATATCGGCGCGTTTTGAAATTTGGCATATTTGTTGAAAGCGATAACAACGAAAATGTGATTTATGCATTTTGTTAAAATTATTTGAAAATAGCACGATGTGACTTTTTTTCCTCTTATCCACAATGTAAAAACGATGTGACTTTTTCCCTCCGCTGCACAATGGAAGGGAAAAAAATTAGGTTGCCACGTATTAAAAAGTTCGCCAAATGAATTATGCTTGGCTCAAACTGAAAAAAATTCGCCAAGTTAAATTTATGAATTTCTCCGTAAATTTTGCACCAAATTTTACAAAATTTAATATTTAGGCATAATTTGAGTCGTAGAATCGAAATATGGAAAACAATTGCTATGTTATTTCAGAAAAACTTCGATTTTGTGTCAAAATACCTGTATTAGAACGGTGCTATATATAAATCTAATATACATCTTAAGTCGCGCTCTCGAGGCAATTGAATCTTGAATTTCGCCAATCGGCCCAGTAAAATGGTAGATACAGAACTGTCTTTTTTTTTTTTTTTTGCGCAGTGTACCTTCCGCGACTTTTGGCTAGTTTATTTAATCGTAAATAATTTCTAGTTATAAATATAGTTTATGAATGGCAAGTTCCAAATCTATTTTTAGAAATTTGAGTTAAATTTATCCTCTTCAGCACACTTTGCACTTCGCTACGCAGTTGGCTGAAGTATGTAATCATCGCCGAGCATAATGTCAACATAAAAGCTTACCATTCTGTTTGGTATTCAGTTACTAATATTTAAAACAAAAATTGCTTTAGATATCGCTGCGTGAGTCATTTCTAAAGCTGCTGTGAGTTGACAGTCATGAAGTGATGAAAGAAAAAATAATAAAAGATAATTTGCCAGGTTGGCTTAACGGTTATATGATATTTTGATTTTTGATCTCAGATGTATGCCAAGCAATAACACAGCTACTGGGCCCAGTTGTTAAGGCTACAGATTTATGCTAAAAAATGGCTGTGTTTATTCAACATGGAAGTCTTTTATTTGGTGCTGAAACTAAACTGAGACTCCCTCCACATACTTTATTAATAACGTCTACTGCGCATGCGTGAAGCATTAAGCATACGCTGTTCTCGGAATCTCTTCTCCGTTTTCGCCAAAACGTTTACAAAAAAATTGCTAGTGGTTCGGAGGTCCATATGAGGATCATTTCGGATATTGGACGTCTGGATTTCGCTTTTTGTACTGTACTAGAGCATTTCGAAAAATAATGATCTTAAAGTGAGCCTTCCCTCAGAGTTAATAAACTATTTGTTTTATGTCTTTTAATCCTCTCAACGTTACGAACGTAAAATTCCGTATAGAAGTGTGGCTTTAGTATTCATAACGCATGAAAATTTCTGCCAGCCTTTAATCTACCCGATTTCGGATTGCATGTATATTGGAAGAAACGAAATCAATGTACAAAGTAGGACAGTCGTTTTTTAATGACTATAATCAATAAAATATCATTTATTCGTGGCATTTTGAGGAACTTTGAAATTTCAAGGTTAAACCCGTAACGTTCGGAGGTATAAAGGTTATACAAGAGTTCGTGTATTTTGTTTGAACAAGGTTCATATACTTCGCTTGTGCAAGTGCTCATGTATTTTTTCTACAAGATCTCATGTATTTTGTTTGAACAACGATTCATATACTTCATTTGTACAAGGTCTCGTGTACTTTGTTTGAACAAGGATTCATGTACTTTCTCTATACAAGAGCTCATGCATTTTGTTTGTACAAGGGCTTGTATACTTTGTTTTTAATGGATAAATTAGCATTTTTCTGTGGTTTAAAATTACATCAGATGTTGGGTGGTTTCCCATTTGAAAAGAAACATTTAAGCACACAATCATAAAACTAGCAAAAGAAGTTGATTTTCCAGGAAGAAAACAATCAGATATTTTTAAAAGGCGTAAGGTATAATGCTATACAAGTCTTTGCTCTTACTTCTCCCTTTCCATTTTCCTGCCAGAATGCAAATTTTAGCTCACGTGTATTTAAGTTTGTTTAAGAGTTTAGGAGTGTCTTAGTCACAGCGTGTTCTGCCTGCTGAAGGCCACGGCATCAGGAGTGACTTCTGTTCAGCTATTTGAGTTTTTAATAAAAGGGTCCTTTACAGCCTTCATATGTTTCTGATCACTTTGTAAGGTTTTAGTTTAAACTAACAAAGTTTTATTTTAATTTGCCCTTTTCTATCTATTCTCATTTCAACTTCCCGTTAGAATAAGCGCGCGTTTCAGCTTTATGCTAATTTGAAGTGGAGCCAAGTTCTACCTAAACGAGAGGTAGGACCCTCTCAGTGTGAGAGAGCTTTTAGTCTCAGACCACTGTTAACCATTTGTAACTCTGTTCAACGTTCGCCCGACCAGCTAGTATTTAAATTCTAAGCCGTAGCGCTGTTACGTTATTACTTATTGAATTCTAAGTGCGTCAGTATTAGTTAAATCTTGCTACGCACCATTTAGTTTAAAGGCCAACCTCGCGTTATAGCTCTGTGAGCAAAGACGATTTAATTTCTAATTAGTTTTAGTTTAAATTTGATTGTTCAGTTTAGACCCAAGTGGCGGTCATTATTTTCTGTATCCCTCCCGAGTTGGGAAATGGCTGTAGATAATTGTGGTTTAATAAAAGAGGATTTTAAATCCTTCTGAAGTGTAGTTCTTCTACCACTTATTCACATTATTCTACCACAGAACATAGCTGCATTCAGCTCCCTATTCAAGATCAGGACTCAAGATTTAGTTACCTTTCACGAAGATGTTCGCCAAGAATATGCACCGAACACTCAGTCCTGACAACTTATCTAGACATAAACACTTAGATATACATACAGTTTTGACTTAATGCATGTTACCATCAAAACAAATAAGACTCTATAAAGGTCATTCTGATATCAGAATGCAGACAAGCTAAAATTTAACAAACAGACGAGACATATCAAAGGAAGCATAAATAATTGGTTTTAAGGTTGAATTAATTTAAAAACGCAACAGACTTAAAGAACTTCACTTAATTCACGGAAGTTCTCCAGACAATTGTTTTCTTGAAGATCCAAAGCTAGAAAAACATTCCTCTGTAGGAGGATAAAAAAGTGTTTACGAAAAAGAACATTGATCAAAGTACACTTCCTCTGCAATAAATAAATTTTAAGCAATGTATTAATATCAGGACTTTTGATTGACTTCATTATTATTATTGAATTATTTATATGAATATCAATAATTCACCTATATACACACATTTCCTGATATGTATATATATGTTTATTTTACCATAGCTATATATGTATTTATGTATATTTTTTGATAAAGGTGGACATGACGCTATACCATTTAACCGTATAGTAGAATTCGGGTGTTGGCATCACATTATCTTGGTGATTTTTAATTTACAAGCTGAAAAAGAATAGAATTAAAAATAGTGGATAAATAATAAACTAAATAACACCCTACTTAGCCATTCTTGGGAATTTGCAACTTACAAGCTAAGAAAAAGAACAATAAGAAATAGTGGACAACTAATAAACTAAATAACAGTTTAGCCGTTCCCGGGAATTTGTAACTTACAAGCCAAAAAAATTACAATAAAAATAGAGTACAACTAACTACCTATATAACACTCTACATAGCCATTTTTGGTGATTTTGAACTCTACAAGCTAAACAAATTACAATAAAAAATAGCGGACAACTAATAAACTAAAACCACCTTAGGCGTACTTGAAAATTTACAATTTACGAGCTAAAAAGAGTGCAATAAAAATAGATCGCAACTTATGAACTACATAACAGTTTACATAACCATTCTTGGTGATTTTCAACTCACAAGGTAAAAAAATTACAATAAAAAATAGTCGATGACTAATAAACTAAATAACACCTTAGACATTCTTAGAAATTTGCATTTACGAGCAAAAAAAGAGTGCAATACGAAATAAATTGCAACTTAAAATTACATAACCCTTTACATATCCATTCTTTCAACTTACAAGCTAAAAACGTACAATGCAAAATAGTGGATAACTAATGGATAGTACATCAAAAAGTTGACGCGACTTGCTTTTGTAGGATTAAAAATTTAAAAGAAGAATTTATCACAAACATTTGGTTGTTTTCAACTAATTAAGCTCTTAATTCCTTTGCCGAATCGCATAGCAAATGGGAATACTGTAGACTCGGAGCAATTAAAAACTGACGCTAATTTTCTCCAAGACAGAACAAATCATTTACTCCGACGAATTGAAGTTAACCTATCTAACTTGTAAACTCTCTTTCACGCGCTTAAGTTTGCATAACCTTCGGGTCTAAGTAGCATTTTGACTCAAACCTAGAGAAGGTAAGATGGTGTTTAATTTAAGCTTAACTATTAATAAAACTAAAAAATAGTTTTCACAAGAGCACTATGGATGCATTATATGAGGGCCACAAAAGTATTTTTGATTCTGCTTAACATTAGTTGTTTCGCAGAAAACAGTTCCGTTGGAGTGCTCCAATAAAATACTATAAGGCGTTCCATTGTCAACACCATAAAAGGTAAGGTGGGTAACTCGAGAAATAAAAATACCACTTGTAGCGGCTTCAGGTCTCTAAACAACATCACGTCTTTTATTTCTTGGAACCGACCGTACGCCGGGCGAAAATTCAATAGCAGGGCTGTAAGCGAGGAGAGAAGCCAATCAGCAATGTGCTCGGGTCGCCTAACAACTACAAAAGCAAAACTTGTTCGCGAGGCATCTTGCTGGTCAGCTTGATATTATATTAATAAGGAGAGATACTTTCGCATCTCGTGGGGTTGCGTACTTAGATTTTTTATGGGGTCTCTAGAGACTCCCATCAGAGGGAAATAGGAAAAGAAACAGGCCTGGAATGGTGGTGTATTCCTGGAAATGGTGTAAGGGGGATAAATTGAATTTTGCCTCACCCCTCTCTTTAACTGGGCAAGATGAGAGTTCACTTCCGAAGACAAAACTCCGGTTATTATTATGTTTTTCAGGTGGCCTGTTTTATAACAGTGATGGCATCTATGTACGGTGGCCGTCGTTCGTCGAGTTAGAAACTTTTCTAATGGTTATCCAAGCATAAAGTTGATGTAAACTTCTTATCGCATACCCCCCCCTCGTGCTTGCGTGTAAATGGTTAGCGCATCCAGCTAGTAAGTAGCGATTGTAAATTTCGAATCCTAGCAAAGAACTTTGACTTTCATGCTTCTTGCTTCGAAATATTTAATTGTCTCTGCAATGGCTCCCGAACTAAAACGTGCTGTACAGACTATTGGGCATTTTCCATTTTGGATCTTCCAGTTGGTAGCTAGGCATTCTAATCACTTACACTACTACAGCACATATGAGAACTCTATATAATTCCTTATATTTAAAAGGCGTTCTCATTTAAAAGGCGACTTTGTACATTCAGTTTTTCAAATCCAGGTGGTGGGAATTTCTCTTCCATCACATTTCAGCAGTTTTCATATAAAGGCGCCGTTATCGTTGTATAGATCGCATTAAGTTGACAAAATTGAGTAATTTGACATAAAAGCTTCTCAGTCGTGGATTTTTAATTTTTATGTGTTTTGTAAATAATTTAAAATTATTTTACACCGACACAGCTAAGTACATATGCAGGGTTCTATTATTTTTATTAACCGTTAAGGAAACTTAAACTAAAATACTTATGCATGAGGAGCCTAAAAGAAAAATTACGAGAAAACCGAGGCCAACACAAAACAGTAGCATGTCGGCGAGAAATGAAAGCAGAAGGGTACCAGCTAAAAGGTATAGCGAGCGGGTGATGGGCAAACTACGTCAGCCAAGGAATCAGCGATCCGGATTTCAAATGCCGAAGGAGTTTACCGAACGGCAGAGCGGACTGTATGACGGAAGCGGACGTTTGAAGAAGAACGTCACTAGCGCAAAAAATTGCTTCAGAATGAGCAAACTCCTTCGTCGGATCAGGCCAGCATTCCCCGAACAGCCAATATTAAGTTAATTGTTCACTAGAATTAGCACCTAAGGGTTGAAATTTGAATGTAGGGTGTATTTCTGAGGTCTAGCTTGTCAAAATTCTAACAGGTAGGGTGTTCGGTTAGGTGGCAGTGTTGAATATACTTTACATGGACACACGCTCTCATCTCAGTACACTATGCTAAAAAGCAGGGGGATTTAAAATTCGAAAAGAATGTGATGAATAAAAGTTCTCTCATGTGATATTAAATGAAAATAAATCCATTTGAGTTAAGTGAATATGTTAAATGTACTAGATTTGTTCTAAACTCTTTTCCTTCCAGAGGACTGAAGGAGACAACAGAAAACATTTCTAAGAAGAATATTGCGTAAGCTGAGAGAATTCATCTGTGAAAAGCATTTTATTAATCTTAAGACCTAAAATTTGTAAAGGTTGATTCAGAGTTCAGATTAGAATTTAATTACCTTTATCAAGGTCGTTAAAGACCTTTTATAGACGGCTTAAATTTGGCGGAGAAAGATGCAGAGTTCTATTATTTTTACTAATAATTATTTTAATCCATTAGCCTTTTCTGTCTTTTCTTATTTCCGGCGCGTTTCCTAGCCAGTATGTAAACCAGTTAGGGTGAGCGAGAGTGTATTTCAACTGATCCAGAGAAAAGTTTATTTGCAGCGTGGTTTCGCTATTAAAAGCGCACGTTATTTATTCTACCAGTTGCTGCACTTCGAATCTCGGCTTCGCATTCTTGCCGCCGAAATTATTATCTCGCCGGTGTAGGTTTCTGAGTCAACCTGCTAAGTTAAATCGAATTGTGTAGTCTAGCACAGCTTTGAATTTAGTTGTTACATTATCTTTTAGTTGGTGACTGTGTAACAGTCCGTGCCGTCTGTATACTGTTGTATTCAAAATAAAACGGTCTTTTACACCCTCCTCCTGTTGTATTCAACTTCGAGTTTTTGCGAGAATTCGCAATATGGACTTTTAAGAAATCTAGTTACACTGTGTGTTAGCAAAGAAGACTAGATCTTATACAGAAAGGTGCATGCACCGTTGCAAATGTTCAGAGATTTCTCTAACGTTGTAAGCAAGAAATGATTTCACACAAAGGCGCCGTGCTTATATTTCACATCTTGTTTCTCATTTGCATAGTGCTATTCGAATACAGACGCGCCAGTGGCGCCTTAATAAATTTTTGCCTTTGGTATAAGTTGAAGATATTAACAAAGACTTATGTGTATGCATGTGTGATAATTTAGGGATGCCGCAGACATAAGATACTGAAGCATGAAGCAACAATCGCAGACGTTAACATTTAATAAGAAGCAATCGCGGCATATTTAAATAATATTCTTTTTATTTTAAATAAATATTTTGCGGCCTCAAATCACTTGGCACATTAATTGTTCCTATTCCACATTTTTTATATCGTTCCGATAAGAAGACAGCAGCAAGCCAGTATTCTAACTAAGCCGAGGAACAGATTGTGCGATGTGTTCAGGAGGAAATCTTAACTCAAAATGGGTCAGTTTCGGTTTCGATATCATCTGATTGGATAATTAATAAAGCTCTAAATTTATTATTGGCTAAATGCTTAAGTAAGTTGTTTTCTTCGGAGCATTATGTAAAAAATTCATACTATAACATGAATTAAACTAGAAATGATGCAATTTAGAAAAGCTAATGTAAGCTGTTACTGTATTTAGAATAAAAAGCGGAAATACACAAGTTAAAATGAGAGAAAGAGAGACTGACCAATTTTGTACTCACGTTAATATTCTCCTTTATTATGTTATTATTATAATTTATAATTCATATTTTCTTTTCTTTTTCAAGAGATGGCAGAATGGTTTTGTGTGTTTGTACGATCGGACATGAGTTGGCTTTAATTTACTTTATTTGGGCCCGATTATCACACATGCTTAGGTTAAAGAATTATTAAATGCATGCTTACATTAAAGAATAATTAAGTGTATGCTTAGATTAAAGAATTATTAAAGCTCAGATTACGGCACATGCTTAGATTTAAGAATTTGCATCACTTATTTAAAATATTGTGGCTTAATATGGTAAGTTTTAATGCTTTTGATCTAGTTTTGATACAATATAGTCGTTAAATTTATCGTTCGGATTTTTTTCTAAGAAATTTACAGCATATTTCACATATTTATTTCATATTTGCAAACTAGTCAAGTTCATTTAATTCAATTCTTTTCAGTTTTCAATTATCATTTCATTTTATAGCTTTTAATATTACTTTGATTCCAGTATTTTACGGCGATTTTCTTAATATTTTAGCATTTTGTTTGGTTTTGCTTTATCACTTGCTTTGACAATGTTGTTCGAACGTCAAAGCTTGCTGTAACAAAGAAATGCGCTTACAACCACTCTGCACTCTTAAGACATTAGCTTTTCTCGTTCGTTTTCAGTTCCCGGTTCTTATTTAGCGTATTTTTACTTCCCTGTACGAAGTAAAAAGGAAGTATTGTAATCGCAAAAAATTTCGGGTATCATATTTCAACGAAATATCTATTTTGACCGTTATCGAATGCAATTTAATGATGTTTTTGAGTGACATTCGTACGTAAGAATAGAATAAAGGACTCTTTTCCCCCCAAGAAATTATAAAACTGATTTAAAATGCATTCTGAGGAGATTTTTTCGTGGCGTCTGTACATACGTATGTATGTATGTATCTCGCGTAACTCAAAAACGAATAGCCCCAAAACGTTGAAATTTTGTATATAGGACTGCTATACCATGCAGATGTGCACCTCTTATTTTGGTTGCAATCAGCCGCACCAAAGGTATATAAATTTATGTATATCCACTCTGTTACTCGGCTCAGTGAGCTCAGTTGTTTTATATTTATATGTTGGTTAATTGTGCATTTTTTAGTTTAAAAATGATTAAATTATGTTGTTCTTATCTTTCGGAAGGTTTTTATGCCTTTAGTAAATCTGCATGCAAAATTTGTAGAATTATCAACGATTTAAAAGTTATTTAAGTAAGTCTAAGCCTAATCATTTTTCCCATGGCGGACATATTTGTGTATATTTGAAATTTACAAGACTATTGGATTTGTTGAAAATTTAGAGGAACTAAGCTTCGCAATAACAAAGATAATGCCTTCTTTTATTATTGCGAACTAAATCATGCTTAATCCATTCTGGAAATTATTCCAGGAAATAAGTGTTTAAGATTTACTTCGTAATTTTTAATATAGATATTTTAAGATTTTATGAATTTTTGCCTTACCACGAAGTGAGAACTGAATTAATTAATTGAATTAGAAATACTGAATCATCTGGGAAAAACTGTTTCTTTTTTTCCGTTTGTTTGTTTATTTGCTTAATTTCTTTTATACATCGTTTTAGATTTATTATAGTATTTGACTAGAACATGTGGCAACGATTAGATAATTCTTCAGATGATATAACTTTTTGCGCATTCTGAGTTAAAAAATGAATGAGATGTAACGCTGTTAGGCGAACTTAGCGTCAGAGTGTCGCTACTGTAAACAAATATAGTGAATTTTAAAGAATGCATTTATCCTATTTTGGTTTATGCGCTATCGATGAAGTAGATTTGATTCAATTCAATAAGTTTAAATGAAATGCAAAATGCGTATAATTTAATATTCCGTATAAGAAAGTCATGTGGTGTGCACATCGATTTTTTTTATTTTTATTCATTGCTCTATCATTATATTTTTTTAAATTTTACAACCTTCAGAGCTGCCATTATTCACTGTAGGTCTACTTACTCAAATTATTTTACGAATCTTTGTGCTTATAGGTAAATTACTTTTATTTCACATTTGTATTATATATTATTCACTTGACACACACACACATACCACAAATATAATGAATAAAAACAAAGTAGTTCAAAACCTAATTTAATATACTGAAAGCAGCAACAAGTAGTTGTAATAATGCAAAATAAATTAATGTGAAATATATGCTTAAAATTCATCCTATGTTAAAGTCGGAATAAACCCAAAGCCAGAGTTACAGTGGCAAGCTACAAGGAACAAGGGGGGGGGGAAGCATGTCAAAACCAAAAAGGAAAAAAGAAATTTACATCTTTCGCTGCATCGTCATCAGGGAGCTGGTGCAGCGAAAGAAGTACATTAATCATCCTGTTTCTGAATCTACACACACATATATATATATGTCATAGTCTGTAGAGATATCTTGAGATTATAAAAGCACATGCGTGGATATTTTAGATGAGAGAACGGAAAAGAGAAGCTTGCAGAAGTGGCCGTTGATTTAAACATTAATTTTGTTTCGTAATTTAAAAGGTTCACATATCATCATTAAGGGAAAGTTATGTACAACCATAATTTTATAAAGATTTCATCTCTTTAGACAACGCCAAAGCGGAGCAGTTTGCTTTGACTTGCGGAATTTTTATAGAAGTCGAATGGAATCCAAGGGGTACGACTTTGAAAACCTCTACTCTGCGATGCTCACTGTATTTTGGATAATACGTATCACATTATAATCTACAAGTGTGATTACTGCTAATCGAAATTAAATTATGCATTTTTGTCTATATCCTAAACTGGCCTCATATTCTTTCCAGTATTCGAATCTTCCTAATTTTCCCACAGTAGATAACCGTATTTTAATTTTTGCCATTTTAAAATGCCGTTTGAGACAGGCGTCAGCAATCCATAACCCATTCCATAATTTTAAGTGGCCCATAGAGTTCCGATATAAAGCACAAAATTAAATTAGAAAGCATAAATATGAAACGAGCACTTGATGTATTATAAATAAAAAGAAAGTAAATAAAAAAAACAAAAAAATTCTGAAAACTTTCAGATTTTATATTACACCCAAAGGGGCGCTTTTCTATGTTTTGTAGGTTATCTTTATTTATTAAATATTATGTTCTTTGAATTTAAACTGTAAAATTCAGTTCAACAGCAATATCGCAAAATAATTTCAAAATGAGCATATCTTTATAATTTCCGATACACAATCTCGGGCGCTAGAGATAAAAATGCTTTTTTTTTCGTTCAGTGTTGCCATTGTTCGCTTTGAAATCATTGAGTTTGTTCATCAAAAATTCGTTTTAAGTTTTACAAAATATGAAATAGATAATAAAACAAATTTCAAATTCCAAATGTGGGTAAATTTGAGCCCATATTCGGGTGGAAACGCGCGTTATTCAAAATTGGATGGCTCTGGGTACCGTCTTTTTATCACAATGCGAGAAACATATATATATATATTTATGCAGATTCTTCATTATTTAATTTTTTAAAAATATAATACACGGCTGTAATATTTGGTGGCAGCAGTTTGAAAAGGTCAAATGACATTTATAGTGAACCAAATTTCAATGAGAAATTGATAAATTTGGCAACGATTCGTAATGCATAATTAAACAGGAAATGCTTAAGGGCTTAAAATTCAGATGCTTGCATTTATCTTAAGACGACTAACTATAGCCTTACTAACTAAACTAGCATCACAAGTTCAGCATCAGGGAAGCCACTGATATCGAAGAGAAAAATAAAACTTCATTCTGTTATGTTTGTATTTATAATAATTAGAATTACAATTTTAATTATAATAATTAGAATTACGTTTAAAGTTTAAAATGTAATTATTTTCTCAATAAAATCTCTCTTATTATTCACCAAAAACTACTGTTCTAAAACGAAAGTAACCTAGACCCGAAGCATCTTGAATACACACATTTTGGTTAATTCTGACCCGCAGCCAAAGAAGGTTGCCGACGCCTGGTTTAACTCTTTATCGGGCGATGGTTACCTACAGTAACCACCTTTTCATTGAATGTCTTACTCACTCGTGTGAGTGGTTTTCAAGACTGACCGTTTCTGAAGTTCCTTTGTAGCTCACTAGATGACAGCCAAGAAACATAAGCCAGTCAAGAAACTTAACCATCAGCCATCGAAGACAACATCACGACGATGTGCACTGTCCAGCACCAAGAAAAAGCCTGTAAGAACAGTGTGGGAATGCAGCACATGCAAAGTTGCACCCTGCTTGAAAAAGAAAGACTGTTTCCGTGAGTATCCTAGAGACCGATTTGCAGGGATGTGTTGTTCTGTGGGCGGTGGTCACTGACACTAACCACCAGAAGGGGTCAGTTTTTTCACGCGTCTTAGACAAAATATGCGTAATTTTTGCAAATAATTTCATTGTAACACCTGATATAGTAAACAAAACAAGAGTTTTGCTGAAAAAAGTTAATTGCTTTTCCTGCCCCTCAAAGAAATAACGTCCGAATATATATGCTGCCTGTACATGAGGTTTTTCCGCAACAATGTATATGCTGCAGAAAAGCCAAGTTGCAGGGTTAGCTTCAACGATATCTCCAGTGCGAAAACATATACCTTCAATGTAAAGCCTCGTCGACCGATTTTAAATAGAGCAGAAAATCGAAAAATTGTGTCTTTCCAGTGGTTTAATCCTTTGCGTTAACATTTCGAAGTATTTACTGCTTTAATTTCTTGTATTTGGTGCCGCGGCAAAATAACATTCCAAGGTATGCTTGTTGCAAACCTAGTACAAGAAAATATAAGTGAAGTCTTGAATCCATTTTTCTCGATCAAATCAGAAAATAAATCTCCATAAGGCGTTATTGACAATGAAATAATGTCACAGCAAATTTTTTGGTGCATTATTTCGCTTTGCCATTTTGAACAGATCGTTTTAGATGTAAGATTTCATGTTCTATATCTTTATTTCTGTTAAACTAATTCTGAATTTGGCAGGTAATCGTACTATAATTGCTTGGCTTGAAATTATTTCAAATTTTAAACTGAGATCACTACGCCAAAATGGTAATTTGATTTTAATTTTGCGATTTTTTTATATTTTTTAATTTTTAATTTTTTGAAACTGCAGTGATTTAGACTATAAGCTGAAATTTTTAGAATGCTTTTCATTATTTAAAATTCGCGCTTTTTCTCATTTTTTGATTGTAAAATGGTGTAAAAGACGGGATACTTAATTCATAGGTGATTGATAAAATTTCTAGTGGATGCGATTTGTGAATTTCTTGCATTCATAGCACATACTCACATTTCTTCAGAATTTGGGATAAGAGTTATGCGCTATATTGATTCTTCAACAGCTTTCTGCGTTGGAATAAAAGATACAAATTTCAGTTTTCGGAGCGCAAAATTAATCTCGCATAATTTGGCGCCTCAGATTGGATTTCTTAAGAGCTTTTGACGATTTCGTGCACAGTAATATTATTAATGACTTAACTTCCTCTTCTTTGCTTGCAGCAGGTGCTGAACATTTGCTCCGTCTCCATTTCTCTTTTTCCTTTTGGAAGAAACATTACAACTTCTACTTCAAGCACTACACTTATACTGCATTCACCACCGTAACAACGATTCTTTGATTATGTTGGTCTTAGTTTAAACGAAGCTGCAGTCAAAGATAACACATTTCTTTACTGGTGATACATCTTTTTTAATTAAAGTATAAAATAACGTCCTTACAAAAAAGAATCCTTAAACATGAACATGTCTCGAAAACGTCTGGATCAGAACCGGTACGGATAAGAATGGGCGGAATATTAGAATTTCACAGATGGTCGTTAGAGGTTATAGTCACACCGCATTGATTGTGCAGGTGCGCCCAAATTTTGATATAGAGCACTCCAGAGGGCGGATCCAAGCATCTCCTACCACTTTTCTCTTATCATCAAACTTTCGAGAGAACTTTCGGCTCTCTTAAACCATAAATAGTATTTTAAGTGCCCCTATGCCGCGCAGACAATATTCACTCACAGACATCCCTGTTTTCTCCTGTATTTTAACCCGGGCTCAAAGCTACGGTAGTCAGCATTGCTAACATTATGCCAATCACAGCGCCGCTGTACAAGAAGAGGTGAAAGAATCCAGAGGCAGCTCTTAGTAAATTTTCCCCACGCAAACTTCTAAGATATTTCATTTACCTTTCATGCGCCTTCGTGCATTTTCTAGGCGTTGCCATTTACAAAAACATAAGATTAATAACTTATCTTATTTAATAAGTTTAAAATAGGCTAACTCACAGAGTAATTTAAAGAAATAAATGCACTTCTTTGCAATTAAAATGCTTTTTTTATTTCCTTGCACAAAGTAGAGGAAGTATGGTAATCAAGAAATATGTTGAGTGTACATTTTAACGGAAATATCCATTTTGATGTTCCCGAATCCATTTTGAAAAATTTTCTGCCTTAAGTCTGTATGTAAATAAATGACTCTTTTTTTCCATAACGGATTGTAAAACGGATTGAAAATGGATTTCAAATGGACTTTTTCTTCATTTATATGCGTACGAATGTATCTTAAATAACTCAAAAACGATTAGCCGTAGAACATTGGAATTTGCGTATGGGACTGCAGTGATGTCTAATTGTAACCTTCCTCTTTTTACTGCAGTATGTAACATATATACGATACATATATCTACAGATAGATTATTATATATAAGTACAAAATATATGTCCTTGTATATACAATATATGTAATTAAAATAAAAGTAATTAAAAGTAATTATAAGATAATCAATGATTCTGTCAGACGAAACGTGTTTGGATGATCTTGGTTGATCGGCTTGGCCTACGGTTTCAAACACTTTTCCCTTGTTAAGTTCTGTTTGAGGCTTTAAGCAGAGAAAATTAACAATTGTATTTCTTGTATACATTTTTCACTTTTCTATAAAATGGATAGGTTTATATTACCAAATTCTTTGAATTTGCATTGTCACACATATTGCATCGTGTTTCCGGAAAATTGATAGGCTACTACAAATGATTTTTACAACTTTCACTAGGTTTCAAATTTGCATTCTCTTTGTATAAATTATATATACTCAGCTTAAAAGTCCTTACTTTCGCAACTTTTGCTCCTGGTCATGTACTTCTAATTACATAACTACGAGCTACGACACTAATTACATGACTACATGACTTAGAGGTCTTTTAAATGACGAAAATATTCATGTTTTGCTAACGTCAAATAAAAAAAAAATTATTTTGCGATTATACAACGAAATCTAAGTTTTGCACTCATTATGAAAAAATGCAATTACAAGAAGTTTGACTCCGTACGCCAAAAATTGGCTGCGATATTTAACTCCAAAACTTGCAAGTTTAGATGTCATTTTTCAACCTGCCTTGAAGGATCGGTTAATTATGTTAGAATAGTTCCAGATAATAAGTTTAAATGAAAGCAGCAAAAAATGTGTAAAATTTAAACTGCCGCACTATAAATCCCTGTGGTAGCTTCATGAGAGTTTTTAATAATGTATCTAATTGGCGTAATTTAAAATACAGTTAGGTTATAATATACTCAAAAGATAAATTTATAAACACTAGCAGATTTACTGTCATTAGTACAGTATGTTTATGACGTCATCTATTACGTAAATGGTACAACAGATTTAAAAAAATTATATTCTTTTACATTTTTATAACTTTTTAAATATTTTTGAAAATAATTTTTCTCTTTTTCGAGGTGTTAAATTGCAGCCTAAAGTTTTCTGATTGCAATTTTTTTTTCAAATTTTGTTTTGGAATCGCTTGCAGAATTTACATTTGTAAAATAGAAGCGGGAAAACATTTTCATTTCGCAAGTCTACAGTCGACGGGAAAAAATACGGAATATATCAGACGGTTCAACTTTCGTACAAGAATAATTTGGCATTCTAATATCATCCATTTCAAATGCGACGTTTTTTTTTCGTCGGAAGTGATTGACGGCGGTAATGCATTCGTAAAAGCATCCCTTTCATATCCCCCCTACTCTTGTTCATCATTCCAGTGGCAACTGGGTTTTTCCCGATTTCCCAAAAAGCGTCTTTATTTTTTCTTCTTCCACTTCATCGATGGAATTATACTCAGAGTTTGATGACTTTTCATCGGAAAATGACTTTTTCGCGTTGCAGTTTCCCGATATTTTCTCCCTTTCTCTTCTCCCATCTCACGAAGTTCCAAAGCCATGCAGAGGACTTTCTGAAGAAAAGAATGATCATCTCTATTACGACTTTCAGTGCCGATTACGGTTACGAAGATTTTTCTGATAGACGGATCGTCAAAATTGCTCTTCGGGCGTAAAGATAACGATTTCGGAGAATCGAAAAAAACATTCAAATGATAACTTACTTATTCAAATACTAGCATCTCCTTTCAAGTCCCTCGTTTGGCCTATGTATCCTGGATGAAGTTATAAAAGCGGGTGATATTCGAAGAATTTTATGATGCTCATCAAATCTAAAATGAAGTTATTTGGAGGAAATAAAATATCATTTTCTTACACTACACCAATTCTAAACCATTTTACATCTTATAACCACTTTTACATTCATGATGACGACTTCCGCTAATGTGTGATAAAGAAATGTCCCGAATATTTTAATATTTTGTAGCTAGAAGATTTTAAGCTAATGTAACTGCTAAACATAAATTGCTATTTTGGTAGTGTTAACTAAATTCCACGAAGAATATATTCGCTACATTGTAGAGTTGGGAGCAGGAATACTGAAGAATGAGCAACGCCTTCGCCAGGAATCGAACCACGGACCTCTCGGTTACACGTCGAGCGTACTGACCACTACACCACGAAGGCATGCGAACAAGGCGGGAGAAATAACTGATATACTTTCCATTTTAAAGGGAGACTGGGGATTAGGGGCCCCAATCGCCAAATTGTGGTAGTGGAGAATCATCATCCACCACCTTTTAGTTCGGGCGCCACTTGTAGAGTCATTAGGTTATTTGGAAGCAGGAATATTGAAAACTGAGCAACGACTTCGCCGGGAATCATACTACGGACCTCTCGGTTAAACTACGTTCATACTAGTCCGTTGGGGCGCAAAGCGGCAACGCGGAAAAAAACGCTTTCCGCGTACGTCAGTTCACACCAGCGCGTCAACTTTCGTTTTAAAAGTTGTCATGTGCTCGCACTAGCTGGCTCTTTGTAACGGAACAACGGGAAATTTTTGTGTGGTATTTTGACTTTTTACGATTACATTTTTTAATTACAATGGATTTAATTTCTGGATTAATGGATTAATTAATTAAAACTTATTTTACTTTGTGTAAGAGAAGCAGAATGCAGTGGTTTATATTAATACGTGAGAGATGACTGCAGCAGGAAGATCCAAATAATTTAATTGAAGAAATGCGCTTGAAAGAAACGAAATTTCTTTTAATTACTTTCGCATCAATTTGATGAAATTCTAGCCTCATTTAATCAAAAGCGGAACATTAATTTTTGTCAGAATATCGCAGAAAAGAATCGTTTGAAAGACAGAAATAAGATATCCCTGAAAAGGTTCGTTGTATACATCTAACGCTGTATATATCTAATTTTATTTATGTATGAATTTTGTTGAATGATAATTAAAAAAATCCTAATTTCATAATTGTATTTTGGAGATCAAAATTTTCATAGGATAGAATACCATAAATGTTTTTGCATGATGTATGAACTTCCCTTAAATGGTTTAAATAATGCAAGAAAAAGTATATTTTGTTTAAATATATCTAGGATTTACAGCATTACTAATTTAAACTTCACACTTAAAAAAAGTAGTTATTTTTAACTTAATAAACAACAGCAATTTAAAAAAAATGTTTTAGTTTCTGCCTTATGTGCATATTTTTTACCTTAAATGTAATAGTAATTACTTCAGCTAGTCATTCATATATTAATGAACAGCCATTATCTCTTTTATAAGGTCACTTTTATCTAAAATTCATTGAAGTAACTTCATTTTATATAATATAATATATAATTTTTCTGCGTTAAAAATTGAATTCCACAATTAGCGAATTTGTTAATGCTCATGCAAAAGTTTTTTAAATTAATGAAAAATTATCATCAATATTAAACCTCTGGTTAAGTTCATATGTAAATTGTTCGAAAAGTGGTCATGCCTGTTCAGGAAAACAAACATGAAGCCATTAAAATGCTGTGTTGGGGCGCAAAGCGGCAACGCGGAAAAAAACGCTTTCCGCGTACGTCAGTTCACACCAGCGCGTCAACTTTCGTTTTAAAAGTTGTCATGTGCTCGCACTAGCTGGCTCTTTGTAACGGAACAACGGGAAATTTTTGTGTGGTATTTTGACTTTTTACGATTACATTTTTTAATTACAATGGATTTAATTTCTGGATTAATGGATTAATTAATTAAAACTTATTTTACTTTGTGTAAGAGAAGCAGAATGCAGTGGTTTATATTAATACGTGAGAGATGACTGCAGCAGGAAGATCCAAATAATTTAATTGAAGAAATGCGCTTGAAAGAAACGAAATTTCTTTTAATTACTTTCGCATCAATTTGATGAAATTCTAGCCTCATTTAATCAAAAGCGGAACATTAATTTTTGTCAGAATATCGCAGAAAAGAATCGTTTGAAAGACAGAAATAAGATATCCCTGAAAAGGTTCGTTGTATACATCTAACGCTGTATATATCTAATTTTATTTATGTATGAATTTTGTTGAATGATAATTAAAAAAATCCTAATTTCATAATTGTATTTTGGAGATCAAAATTTTCATAGGATAGAATACCATAAATGTTTTTGCATGATGTATGAACTTCCCTTAAATGGTTTAAATAATGCAAGAAAAAGTATATTTTGTTTAAATATATCTAGGATTTACAGCATTACTAATTTAAACTTCACACTTAAAAAAAGTAGTTATTTTTAACTTAATAAACAACAGCAATTTAAAAAAAATGTTTTAGTTTCTGCCTTATGTGCATATTTTTTACCTTAAATGTAATAGTAATTACTTCAGCTAGTCATTCATATATTAATGAACAGCCATTATCTCTTTTATAAGGTCACTTTTATCTAAAATTCATTGAAGTAACTTCATTTTATATAATATAATATATAATTTTTCTGCGTTAAAAATTGAATTCCACAATTAGCGAATTTGTTAATGCTCATGCAAAAGTTTTTTAAATTAATGAAAAATTATCATCAATATTAAACCTCTGGTTAAGTTCATATGTAAATTGTTCGAAAAGTGGTCATGCCTGTTCAGGAAAACAAACATGAAGCCATTAAAATGCTGGGAAGTATTCCATAAAATCAGCTACACACTAGCGAGCTTCTTTTCTGTATAAATTATAGTTTTCTTAATTTTTCTGAACAAATGGGAATCAGATCATAGTAGTCAGATCATCTTATGAATTATACCAAATGCTCGTTGTCAAAAGAATAATATATGGATTAATTAATTAAAACTTATTTTACTTTGTGTAAGAGAAGCAGAATGCAGTGGTTTATATTAATACGTGAGAGATGACTGCAGCAGGAAGATCCAAATAATTTAATTGAAGAAATGCGCTTGAAAGAAACGAAATTTCTTTTAATTACTTTCGCATCAATTTGATGAAATTCTAGCCTCATTTAATCAAAAGCGGAACATTAATTTTTGTCAGAATATCGCAGAAAAGAATCGTTTGAAAGACAGAAATAAGATATCCCTGAAAAGGTTCGTTGTATACATCTAACGCTGTATATATCTAATTTTATTTATGTATGAATTTTGTTGAATGATAATTAAAAAAATCCTAATTTCATAATTGTATTTTGGAGATCAAAATTTTCATAGGATAGAATACCATAAATGTTTTTGCATGATGTATGAACTTCCCTTAAATGGTTTAAATAATGCAAGAAAAAGTATATTTTGTTTAAATATATCTAGGATTTACAGCATTACTAATTTAAACTTCACACTTAAAAAAAGTAGTTATTTTTAACTTAATAAACAACAGCAATTTAAAAAAAATGTTTTAGTTTCTGCCTTATGTGCATATTTTTTACCTTAAATGTAATAGTAATTACTTCAGCTAGTCATTCATATATTAATGAACAGCCATTATCTCTTTTATAAGGTCACTTTTATCTAAAATTCATTGAAGTAACTTCATTTTATATAATATAATATATAATTTTTCTGCGTTAAAAATTGAATTCCACAATTAGCGAATTTGTTAATGCTCATGCAAAAGTTTTTTAAATTAATGAAAAATTATCATCAATATTAAACCTCTGGTTAAGTTCATATGTAAATTGTTCGAAAAGTGGTCATGCCTGTTCAGGAAAACAAACATGAAGCCATTAAAATGCTGGGAAGTATTCCATAAAATCAGCTACACACTAGCGAGCTTCTTTTCTGTATAAATTATAGTTTTCTTAATTTTTCTGAACAAATGGGAATCAGATCATAGTAGTCAGATCATCTTATGAATTATACCAAATGCTCGTTGTCAAAAGAATAATAATGCATACAATGTCGAGCGAAAATTAGGTTTATATGAATAATGAATGAAATGAAGTGAAAAATAAATATAAGCTTCTTGAGTCCCTTCCCTCCCTCCAAGAAAAAGTCGCGGTAGATATTAAAAAAATAGTGTATTTGTACCATCAAAGGTAGGAAAAAGCAATGCCCGAAGCCGCAATACAAGTCACGCTGAATTTTCTACTTGAGCATGTTACCTCCGAGCTAAGGTATGTTGCGAGTAAGTATGGTTTTCACATTTCACCTTCAGATAATTGAAGAAATGCGCTTGAAAGAAACGAAATTTCTTTTAATTACTTTCGCATCAATTTGATGAAATTCTAGCCTCATTTAATCAAAAGCGGAACATTAATTTTTGTCAGAATATCGCAGAAAAGAATCGTTTGAAAGACAGAAATAAGATATCCCTGAAAAGGTTCGTTGTATACATCTAACGCTGTATATATCTAATTTTATTTATGTTATTTTCTGTAAATATTTTTTTAAAAAATACCAACTCCATTACAACACCACTCCTGGTGACACTTCAATCCAAAATCTTTAACTCAAGAAGCCAACGTTTTATCCGCTAAGCAACAAGAGCAACCTTAATGTGATGTAAATATATTTTAAGAAAAATCCAAAATCTGAAATTTCGAAATCCATCACTATTTTTCGCAATAGTCTATTTATTGCATTAGATTATTCTGTAAAAATTATCAACTATATATAATTAATGGTTAAATTTAAGGAATATTACTTCTAATATACTGGAGAATTTGCCTTTAAATAATTTATAAAGCTATTTATTCTATTAGCGTATGCAGTTTTTTATTATTATCTGAAATCTTTATTAAGATTAGTGCATTTGACTTTTTTTTTTCATTACGAAGAATTTTTGGAAGTGCAAACATTTAAAAACCGTGGTATAAACTGGGCGTTTGTAACGAGACGCTTGAAATTCACGCGTGAAGCGTCGAAAAGTTGAAGTTCAGTCAACTCACGCGTTCTCCGTTCGTCCGGAAAATGCCGCCTCTGAGCTCGCTTCTGATTGGTCAACGCCTTACGCCCGAACGCGTGACCGCGTTGGTGTGAACGGAGCTTTACGCGTCGAGCGTGCTGACCACTATACCACGAAGGCATACGAAGAAGGCGGGAGAAATACCTTATAACATAATACGTAGAAGATACCTTATAACATAATATGCATACCTTATAACATAATACATTAGGGTACTTTATAACATAATACGTATACAATAATACGTAGAAAATCAAGTAAATAACCATAGATTCTAATTAAGTTTAAGTTCTAGTTTGAAAGTGGAGCCCGGTGTGGCAAAATAAAAATAAAAAGAAAAAGGCAAAAAGCATAAAAGATATCTTTATGTGGGAAATGCTTCTCCGTGGAGTTCTAAGAAAACCTGTGTGGTATTTGCATGAACTCCTTGTGATGTTCCTATGGGAAAATTATTAGTTTCCAGAATTTCATATAACTCTGCTTTTCAAACATTTTCATTGACGAAACATCTTTATGAGCTTTATGATCTAATAAATATCTTTATCATTTAAATATAAATAATTCTCGATAATACTTAATAGCTTTCATCCAGGAAATAAACATCATTTACATAAAAAGGGAAAATTACTGCATTGCGTTCTAAAAACTAAGAAAAAATAATAAAAGAAATATGAATATACGGTAGCGGCCAATTTTAAGAGAAATATATATATATATATA
>KK117942.1:67695-104644 GCA_000611955.2 Stegodyphus mimosarum | reverse complement strand
CTTTGTATCTTTGTATTTGGCACTTACAGATAGGCATTTCCTTAGAAAAATATGTTGCCAGGTATCTTAGTTGGCTTCTGGGAAAAGATTCAGTTCTAAAATGTTTGGAAGTTGTAAAGATAGTTCGTTATTGCGCAGCGCCTTCAGTTACAGGGAATATTAAATTTTAAAGTGCATTATCATTGAATTTTGCCATCAAATTCTGAATAACCAAGTCCTCTACCCGCACATGGACACCTAGAAGCCTGAATTTTATATTTGGGATTTGTTCCGTTATATATTTCATATTTTCAAAAACATTTAACCGATTTTTTAATATCAAACTCTATTATTTCAAAGTGAGCAGTCGCAATACTATGCGGAAAAAGTATTTTTATTTCCAGCGCGTGAGACTGTCTATCGGAAATTCTAAGGATATGCTGTTTTTTAATATTTTGAGATTCTGCTATTGAATCGAATTTTACCTGGCGTAAGCGACAAGAACGTAATATTTAGTAAATGAATTAAACACGCGAAATGTTACTAATATAAAAAGACAAAAAAGCTTTGTAAAGGCAATTTAGTAGGAAAATTGAACATTGATATGATAAACTGAGAAAAGACTGTAAAAAAAAACAGAATAACGCTGCATCTAGAATTCTAATCGTATTCTTCTCTGCTGTTTTTCTGTAATTTTGCTCTCGAATTCGCTATGGAGTAAATTCGAAGAAAATTATGCTAAGTAATAAAGATAAAAAAGATGTAAAAAAGGGTTACTGGAAGTAAGTGTAACAGCAGACTGATAGACTGCCAGCTCAGCAACAGTGTTAAAAATTAGACATTTGTACTTACCTAATGCTGGTTAACAAAAATACGCTTTAAATGTTTACCTAATCTTTGCACTTTTTATTTTCTTAATCCATCATACTATTATATTCTTTTAATATGCAACAAGAGTCCACAATTTCGGCAATATATTAGGTATGGGGCGTATGGTGTTGTCTAATGCATCACCCTCGCATTAATCGTTGTTGCTCAAAGTATTTTCCATATACATAATATGCGTATAAAGCAACAGGTAAGCACCTCACGGCGGCGACTCATGTTAATTATTGTGGCCATTCAAAATTCTCACAACATTAATTTCATCTTACGTGCATTCGCGATACATACATACATTCATCCTACTGGTTTCACAGTTCGCATCGCAAATAACAGGTTTTAGATAGGATGTTGTGAAATTGCACCACAAGTCCGTGCGGCTCGATTTTTGAGCGGAATCCTATCTGGGATACGAATGCAATTAAGAATTTATCAATTGTTTGCACATTTAAATGAAAAGTTCATAAGGTTCATATTTTAATTGTCTCTCAAAAGGATTATTTTTTAAGCTCTCGCTCAGTTCGTAGTCTACCCGTCTACTTTTACACTCTCTCCTACTAACACACTTTTTTTTTGTCTTTTTAGCTTTATTATTAAGCACTATTTTCTTCGCACTTACGGCGTATACAATTCGACAGAAATGCGGTCTTTTCACAGTACATTATATTAATGTCCAGTTCCCTTTCTAAGGTGGCTTTTCCAAAAATTTTTGGCTTTTTATTTTCAATCTCTTGTGTATTTATAAGC
Source organism: Stegodyphus mimosarum (assembly GCA_000611955.2). Classification (NCBI taxonomy): domain Eukaryota; kingdom Metazoa; phylum Arthropoda; class Arachnida; order Araneae; family Eresidae; genus Stegodyphus; species Stegodyphus mimosarum. The sequence continues at coordinate 103,036 of KK117942.1, read as the reverse complement.
TATTTCTTCCTTCTTTCTTCATACCTTCGTGGTGTAACGGTAGCACACTCGGCGCGTATTGGAGAGTCCAGGTTCGAGTCCCGGCGAGGGCATTGCACATTTCTTACATTTTCTGCTTCACAAAATCCTAATAGCTTTACATTAGGGGTTCACAACCGGTGGTACATAAAAGAAAAATATGGTAGGCAAAGAAGCAAACTAGTTTTAACTATTAAATTCCAAAATTAAAACCCCAACATCTTGATTGTTGTTTTTTCTCAAACACTCGTAAATTTATGCGATCTGAGCTTTGTTCAAGAGTGGTGGTGGTAGTAGTACTTTGTAGTGGTGTTACTAAAGGTTTTCAAATTTTGTTTAGATGGTAAGCGCTAATCAAAAGATTGAGAACCGCTGCTCTACATGTTTACTTTATTGTTTAAGTATCACGTTCTTGGCGCTTACGCCACATGAAATTCGATTCAGCAGAAAAATCACAAAATATTTAAAAACAGCATATCTTTAAAATTTCTAATAAAAAGTCCCGCGCGCTGGAGAATAAAGTGTTCTTGGTTCCGTACAATGCTCCCACATCTGCTTTTTTATTGCTTTTTAATAAACTCGCTTTGAGTTTGTTAGTTAAAAAGGCTTTAAAGTTTTAGAAAATATGAAATAGATAATAAAACAAATTCGAAATTCTGCTTTCAGGTGCCCATGTTTGGGGAAGGATTACGTTATAGAAAACTGGATGGCTGTAGGTACCATTGCTTTTTCACAATGCGAGAAACATACATACATTGATGCACATTCTTTCTTATTTTATTTCTTTAAATAAAATCCACGGCGAAGATATTTGGTGGCAACCATTTGAAAAGTAATCCGCCGTAGTTCGAGGCAAAATGTCGTTTCGAGATTAATGATCCCATTCGGGACAAGCATCCCTTTTAGGCTAAAAATTATTCTTCTCCTCCTGAATACTTCATTTGCAAATTATACAAAATGGAAGAAAATATGTTTTGCACTTCCGTTAATTATGCTTAAAAAGAGAGTCTCCACTGAAAAAAATTAAATACTTTCTTGGAATCGGTTATTTTTCCCGATATCAGTACTTTGTCAGTTAATCAGTATAATATCTGCACCAAGTCTATTAATTTTCTTAATTTCTTCTGTCATATTTTTTCATGTAGTTTTTTTTAATGTGAAGTTCATCGAGATGTTTTCGATTTACTGTTTTATGCTACAGATTTTACTGCTTCGTTTGTGGCCTGCTGAGATTATATTCATAAGATGAAGAAAGCTACGTTAACATCCTACCATGTTGTTTTGTTTTTATTATAGTATTAAGTTATTTGGGAATTTCCGTTTTGCACTTTTGTACTGTCTTTATGCTCATTGCGTTTATACTCAGGCGACAGAGACAGCTACGGATACGAGAGACAGTATTCCATACCTCTGTTTGCTTCAATTTATTTGCAATCAGTTCTTAATTAACCGGGGCGGATAATCCTGTTATGTATTAACCGCAGTCTCGCTAAAAGTTGCTAAATTCGTTTATGCGAAACGATGAAATTTACTATTACAAACCATGAGCGTAAAACAAAACTGTACAGGATAATATCACTTCTATCAGATATTATCGTACCTGCAGATGCTCTTATCTACAATAGTACGTAACTTAATTATGCATAATCCCAAATACTAACTGTAGAAAGAATGAATCCGGAATATACGTTTGTCGACATTTACGGACACGCATGAAGATTCTGGAATATACGGAGAAAAGAGCCATCCGGAATATGCTTTTGCGGATATTCCGGATTGCTCTCGGTATTTTCCGGAACCTTCATTGCGTGCCCGCAAATGTCAGCATTCGGCTTTATTTTCCCAAAAACCGGCCATGCGCACATACTTCCAATATAGAAATGTTTTAAATAATGTAAATATTCATGCTTCAGCATTTTGCAATAGGAAAAAAAATCAATTCAGTAAAAATTACGAAATTTAACTTTTCGTGCGGTCTCCCGATCTTCACAGTTATATTTAGCAAAAATCATTAGTATTATGGTAAAACATATAAGGCACAAAAAGGTCGACTATAGTATGGCAAAAGTTGACTGTGCTACAGTATGGAAAACCGTGTAAAAAGATGTCACCAAATGTTACCGCATGTATGGCTGTTGTTGTAGTGTCTATATTACATTAAGAAATTCCTTTTTTTTCAATGCATATGAATGTACACGAAGTTCAATGATAAAAAAGATATATAATTATTAATAATTATATTATTATAATAATAATTATTTATTATCGCAAAATTATTATAATCAGTTGCAATAATGTTATCAGAATTATCACTTAATCATTAAAATATAATTGCTATTCATATTACAATAATTATTGTATAAGTATTCATTGCAGTGATAATATAATAATTAAAAGCATACAACAAAATATAATAATTAAATAAATATTATACATTATTAGTAATTTAATTACACTTTATCATAAAATTACCTATATATAGCAAAATTAAGCTTTGAAAACACTCCCGATTTTTACCAATATATTATAAGGTAATTTCCCCGCCTTCTTAGCATGCCTTCGTGATGTAATGGTCAGTACGCTCGGCCCGTATTCGAGAGGTCCGAGGCTTGAGTCTCGGCGAGGGCATTGTTCATTTTTCCTCTTTTCTGCTTCGAAATAACCTAATGTCTCTACAGTCGCGCCCTAACTAAAAAGGTGGTGGGTGATGATTCTCCACCACCAGGATTTGACGATCGGGTTCCTTAATCCCCATTCGTCCTTTAAAAGGGGGAGTATATAAAGTATTTCTTCCGTCTACTTAGCATGCCTTCGTGGTGTAATGGTCAGCACACTCGGAGCGTATTCCAGAAGTCCGAGGTTCAAGTCCCAGCGAGTGCGCTGCTCCTTTTTCATGTCTCCTCCTTCAAAAAAAATCCTAATGTCTCTATAAGTAAATATATAAATGTACAAAATTAAACACAATGCAATCAAAAAGTTAATTACAAATGATGATTATTTTACATTACTTACAAGTAATTTCTTGCCTCCTTAAATCTGTGCCGCAGTGAAAATAAAGAGGGAAAATTAAGAGCGGAAAAACATCCCTATCACATGATTCTTGTTCCTCCAGCCTATTTTGGTAATAAATCAGTCCGAATGGCTCACGCGTGTCTGTGGTCATTGTCGCGGCCGGCGCGGTTATTCTACACATCGGTTAATGGGAAATCAACTATGATTTATAATATATCCGACTGATATTTTTATGAATTCTTGTATACGTACAAAGAACTTTGTAAATATGTTGCAGAAGGCTTCAGTAATTAATAATAATCATCTGAATGGGTTGCGATTGGTTGTTCTGGAAATTCTACGGCACGAGGGAGGTACATTGGGAGACAGACGTTTTCAAAAACTCGAAATCATTTCTCCATTATCCGCAAAGCCCAGCAAAGCCACTCCAAAACTAAAAGAAGAACAAAACTATCTGACGGGGCATCTGCGACCGTAAGGTAGACGTATATGCATCGCTAATGACCAAAGTTTCGGCGGTGGGAGGCAGATGCAGAGAGGAAAAGGGTGGAAGGGGTAAAAAAAAAGTATTTTCACAGGCAATCTTTTGCTTTAGCGAACGGCGCACAGAACGTCCTTCGAAAAGATTAATTATCAGCGGGACTCCGAACTAAGCCCTGATGAGATCCTCTGGGAAACGAAAAGTACAGAAGCATGTTTGCGCAAGATAAACCGTACCAGTTCCATGGCTGGCACTCTGGCGGCATGTTACGCGTTCCATTCTTTAGTCGAAGCTGGAAGGGGGGAGGGAGAAACGAAGTTTTTTACTTTAAGGGGTCTTCGTGGTCCTCCCAACTTAAGTTTGTCAGTCTGCGGGTAGTTGAAAAACATGAGATTTTGCGCCAACAGACGAGTCTGCCATACTTCACTGGAGAATTTAGCAAAGTGCCTTTAAGCATACATATCATGTACTATACTGTACTTGATATACAAGGCTATACAAATAATTTATAAATATACGAAAACGTATCTAAATAAATTTCAAATTATAAGCAAATAATTAATTTTACAAATTTGCAAGTAATTTAGTTTAACACAAATGATTGGTATAATTATGAGTTATTTTCGGCGTCCCCACTGCTTGCTTTCGTGGTGCAAATGGTAGCACGTTCCGGTAGCAGTCGGAAACTCGAATCCTCATGAGGGCATAGCTGATTTTCTCCCGTTTTCGGCTTCAAATAATAATAATAATGATAATAATAATAAAAATAACAATAATAACAATAGCTCAACAGAATCATTAATTTTTTTATGTCTTCAAATTTTTACCTTATTTTAACGCCTCAAAAATTATGTTATAGTTTTCATTACGCAAACTATGTGTTCTGCTGAATAAACGTTGTTGCCATATCACTTGCGGAAGATAATTATTACAACTCATACATGCAAGCGATCCCGTGAAAATAATGCACAGCTAATGTTCTGAATAATTTAAAAATGTGTTTTTCAGAAACTTCCACCATGTCGCCAAGTCGGCGAGGTATTGCCAAATATTGCTAATTTTGCGACAATAATTGCGCCGAGACTTCGGGAGGAAGGTTTCCTGCCCATATCTCCGGTTTTAATATGAACTATCCTAAAATCAAACGTCGATTGATTCAGAATTGAGAAGTTTGCAACACAATACACGAAATGGATACTTAAAAACAAAACTAGAGGCGTTAAATTGTTTAAAGCAAAAATATACAATAAAATTTCTAGATAAAATGTACTAAATAAACAAAAAATCTGAATACAATTAAGTAACCACAAATATTGATATAAATTTTGCATCTCTTCCTCGTGAAGAATGCTATATTCCAAAGTATAAACCACAATATTTTCTGAATTTTCTGAATTCTGAAAATCTTCGTATGACACATGAACACATTTTGATGAATTAAAGCTGCTTCTGAATATCCGCGTAAGAAAGAAGAATACATTTGCTGAATTAAAGCAGCTTCTGAAGATCCATGCGTGTATTCCAAAGGTCTGTGGCTCAAGTCCAGGCGAAGACGTTACTCATTTCTTCTCTCCTGCTTCCAAAAAATTCCTAATGACTCTACACTCCTTAAGAGAATCTTCGGTTCTATCTAGTGAGTAAGAAGATATTTTTTTCATTACAACCGATATAAATTTAAATGTTTCAATTTCAATGTACTAGAACATGCTAAAGATCTTTCTCTTCGCTCAAACCCTACGCAACAATTTGAACGAACAAACAATTTGAAACGGCGAGAATTTGTCGTGTATTGGTAACTCGTGTATACAATAAAAATGGATCTTTTTATCAGTGTAGGCTTCTTTCTATGTGGACCTTTATTCATGTGGGTATTCGTCGTATACGCAATCATGACTTCGGACTTTTATTTGATTAACAATAAAAATACATGCACATAATCCTTTTGAGACTGAATCAAAAAATTATCATTTTGAGTTTTGTCTTCACATATTATTGTACACCATTCCCGGAGACCTCTTAAAATGTCACTGTTCATACTCGGAGACACCTTATCTTTCGCTGTGGCAACCATAACTCCACCAGGTGTTGCCAGGTAATGCAGCTGGTTTTGATATGCAACAGATTTTAACACTGGATGTTTCTGAGACATGACTACTTTTTCAAAGACTCCGTAGAGTTAAAAAGATTGTGACCAAGAGTTACATAAGGATTCAAATGTTGCGAAAATTGCTATTGCTTTTAGAGTTCCGCGAGAGTAAAATATTCATAAGGCGAATATTCGATTCGTCTATTGGTTGAAAAAATTGGTATTACTACTTCAAGGCTTGCCTAAGGATTAAAATATTGAGGAAATGACTCTCGCTTGAAGGGTTCCGTAAGGGTTATGAAGGTCGATAGAACGATGGTCAGTATCTTCTCCAAGATTCGAACTGCAGCACATTTGCGGGGAAATCAACCTAATCGTTACCTGATCGCAGCTGCGTTCCCTGCATATAGAAGAAGAGAGACACATCTCGTGTTACCACGAAACGCGGCCTGCAGTTTTCTAAGAAGTTAACATTAATCTAACGCTAAACGCTATTTTTTAACTAACTTTAAAGACTTCTGTATGCATCATTTATATTTTCACAGGAGATGGTGATTTTCTTCAGACATATATGCCGAGAAAAACGCCAAAAATACAAAAAAGCTCATTTCTTAAAATTAAGTTTTGCTCATATTCGGTAAACGCGCACTAAGTGTCTTTTAAAAGCAATTTCGCTCACTCTCTTAAGTTAATTACGCTTTGATTAATGGCCGGGCTGGGCGCTGTACAGCCGAAGTAAGTCTATCTGGAAACTGAGCACGAAAGTGAAGAGAGTAGTATGTGAACAACGACCAGCGCTTCTTAATCGAGGACTAATGATGTTAAAGGGGTGCACGGAGAATATTTAATCACTTCAGAGAGTAATGCTGCTTTGCTTATTGCAGAATAAATTACTATAAGCGAGCAAGTTAGAAAATGTCTACATCAGCTGATATTAACTCCTAACTAACTATTTGAAAAAAAAAAAAAGAGCAAATTTCAAAATAACCTTTATCTCGAGCCCATAGATTAGTTTTCCTGTATTAAAGATCTTACATGCTATGCACCTTCGTGGAGGATTTCCTAAAGGAAACTAACCCACTCATGGCTGATAGGATAACACCGTCGAACACTGGTAATCTAACGCGGGTTTAGATCTTGGCGAATAAGCTAAATGCCTACGGCTGTTCGGGGTTTTTCCATTGTGTAACGTCAATAATATCCAATTTCCCTTAAAAACTTCTTATGCAAAGGAATCCCAGTATACAGAGTTCCGTTATTCATGTTACAGATTTCAAAAATATGTATCTTTAAAAAATGGAAGACTATTTGATTATTTAAAATACTTCTGATTCCACAGAAATATTTTCACGATCATAGAGAGTGGCATTCACAAAATTTCTGTCAATTATGTTCATGAAATCTGCTAATATTTACAGAACACGGGATATTTTCCTGGACATATACCAAGGCGGGATTCTGCGATGAAATGCGCAATTTTCTGTACAGTCTGGGATGTTTGGTCACTGTAATGTAGACATTGACCGTATTTCCTCGCATATTTTCCCCTTAGCTTTTTGCCTTCAGGTTTTGAAAATATTTGCGTTTTTTCCCCTCCTTCGTTAATGCGTTCAAAGAAGCTTCATTAAATTTAAAATACATTAGTCCCCCTAGTGAGCCTTTTCATCTTACTAACAAAGAAAATCCCTTGCAAACTACCTGCGAAGTGCACGCCGAAACTTTCCCTTCAAATGTCAAATTGTACTCCAGGGTAAGACAAAAGCCAACTAATTACAGCGAAGTAAACACGAGATGACATTCAGTTTACGATTTCGTGAGTCAGCTACACATTCGCCTTATTTAATTATTTATGGATGATTTAAGGTCCAAGGAGTAGCAGAGACAACAATAAGAACCGACGAGTTTCAAGCTGAAAGTAGGAATAAATGGATTTTATGAAATATCGTAATGGGTTGTTGTTGTTAGAACTCAACTCACAATAACATCAGAACAAGCCCACGAAATTAATCCTGGCAAGATGTCCAAGATTCCGCCTGTCGTTAACAAGAGCCTTGAGCACTAAACAGGTAACAGTAATACATTGTTCAGTTCTGCCGCCTATTCTGAAGGAGAGCACCCCGTGAGGCGGACGGGTCCGAAGGTCTCCTTACCCTCTTCCCTTGACATTAACTTCTCGAAAGGACATTAGGTTTGTCGTATATTTAGAATGCCACCCTGCCGCGCAGACACATTTACAAACATCCACGTCTTCTCCGAGATTCGAACCCCGTCCCTTCGTTACGGCAGTCAGGGTCGCCAATCACTATCCCAGTTGGGCGGCAAATATTTCAATGATAATATTACTATGTATTCATATTGGAATGTATGCTTCTTTTAAAGAAACATTATTGCGATAGTTATATGTAGTTTATCCATAACTACTTTTGATTATGCTGTTACTTTAACCGTGTTTTTCGGAAATTAAATTATTCGCATAATTTTCCTATTTTTGTTTAATAATTAAGCACAGAAAAATTAATATAAAACAATTTACTATTTTTTAATATTCGATAGTTTACTTACACTATTTTAGAAATGTTACATAGATTAAATACACTATTTTATGAAAATTGAAGAATTCCTGCAGGAAATATTCCCATGGGTCAAATAGTTTCGTTTATTGTTTGAACTAGCCTTGATTTTGAAACTGAAATGTACTTAAAAAAGGCCTACCAGCAACCGACGGGTAAAGCCGCTGAACACTGGTAGTTCCAACCGGGGTTCGATTCGAGGCGAACGGGCTGCTTGCATAACCGTTTTCATAGTTATAAGGTATTTCCCCCGCCTTCTTCGCATGCCTTCGTGGTGTAGTGGTCTGCATGCTCCACGCGTAACCGAGAGGTCCGTGGTTCGATTCCCGGCGAAGGCGTTGCTCATTTTTCATTCTTCTGCCTCCAAAAAAAAATCTAATGTCTCTACACAGTTTTCCCCATGTGTAACGTGTATAAAAAGCAGTTACCCTTAAAAAGTCTTCCACGAAAGCCTTCCTCACCTAAAACATATAGCTCTATTATGCTTTGCCGTAATCCGAATAAACCAAACTGTACTTAAATAACAGGCATTAGGTGTTGCTATCTTATAAATTACTTCTTTCATCTATTTTATGGTGTTCGAAATAATCGAAATTATTTCAACAGCCTGTTATTGATACAACGGACAAGGTCTATTAGAAAATTATTAATTCATTTTCACAGCATGAGGTTCAACCACAATTTCCCCTACACATGACATGCTATTTCATTTTACGCCATACACTCAATTAATTATTATGCACTGGGAATGGGGCCAATTACATGGGAGCAATTCATTGCAAAAATTAGATACCCATGAGTTAAATTCCAATTAGATTGTGTTTATTATTTTTTCATGTTTGGAGTATTCCGTTTTTTCACAGCTTCCTCTAAATATAATATGCATAATTTCACATACTAGTTTATAATTCAAAGAATATAACAATTACTCATATAATAGATGGGACCAAATGAGGATAATTTATTGCATAATTACTGGTAAGGCCAATAAGATTTTATATTTCCAGCAGCCAATTCATTCCAAAAATGTTTTTATTAATAATATGTCACTTATTAATTTTATTCAAAATAATATAATGATAATAATAACATATACTAAATTATTGATAAAAAAGATAGAGCCAAATACATAGAGCTAATTCATTACATAATTATTGGCTAAAAATGTAAAGTCAGTTTACAACGTAATTATTGATACAAGCCCAATTAAATTATTGCTGTTGCATGTTAATGATATCCAATTATTTGTACACTTATTGCCATAAAAATTTGCGCACCAAGAAAGAGTTGTCAGAATGAAACGAAATTTTACATATATAAGTACTTTGATACAAGTAAATGATTAGAAAATCAAAGAAAAAATTATCATTTATTGCAGAAAAAAGTACACATGAACGAAAGTTTTAGTACTCTGTTGGACCACCTCTAGCGCAAATGCACGATCCGATACGAGCGGGCATTGAGGCATACAAGTTCCGTATGGTGCCTTGAAACATCTCGTTGCACAGTTGCTGTAAACGCGCCTCTAGTGCGACCGATGTCGTAGGCTGTCCAACTTGCCGTCCCAAATGATCCCAGATATGCTCGATGAGTGACAAATCTGGGGATCGAGCAGGCCAGGTAAGGGTGTTAATGTGGCGGAGGCTGTCTTGTGAGATCCGTGCTGTGTGTGGCCGAGCACTGTCTTGTTGAAAGCAGGCTCCTAGGAACCCTGCCATGAGTAGCAACACATGTGGCTGATGGATGTCACGGATGTAACCGCTGGCTTGCCATTGTGCCATGGATCAATATTATGGGTGACCGTGTATCGTAAACAATGGCACCCCATACCATCACACCAACTGTGGGAACGGTGTGTCGCTGTAAAGCGAAGGCAGGATTGAGGCGTTCATCACGAGGCCTCCACACACGAACATGATTGTGGTCACTGGTCAAACTGAATCTAGATTCGTCGCTGAAGACGACCTGGTTCCATTCCATAAAGTCCAATCCTATCGTGCGCGACACCACTCCAAACGAAGGCATCAGTGAATGGGTGTCATTCGCAGCACACGTAATGGGCGTCGCGATACCAGATGTCCTTCAACTAGGTGGCTTGCGATGGTTCGGGAAGCCACAGGGGCCAGCAATGAAGCTGCTACCTGTGTCTGGATAGCAGCCAAGGCAGTTGGCTCTACGCGTGCGTGTCGTATGATGTGACGGACTTCTCGACGACTGGTCTCGACGTCTCTTCTGTCCACTGGTTCCAACACGTCCTCACAGTAAAATCAGAACGGCCTACCTCATGAGCTACTCGCCGAACTGACTACTATCATCCCGACTTCAGCATTCCCTTAGCAAAAGATTAAGTACACTCAAACAAGCTCTGCTTACCTGTTTTAAACTCCAAGAAGAACGAAGTTCAATGCCCTCTAGTGGCATCACGCAATGCGGAATCACGCTGCATTTCTAATCATTTGCATATCTATCCGACATGTACCTTCATGCCAAGTTTCGTTACGATTCCATAATTAGTATTTCTTGGTGCGCAAATTTTTATGGCAATGATTGTAAAATCCATAAATAAGTTCCTAAAGAAGAAGGACGTATGTAAGACAGCTATCAAAATGAATAGAATTTTATTTAAAATCTACGCAAATCTAAGGTAAATTTTCGGTCTAATTTTAAAAAATAGATTTGATTATTGTCATACCAGATGGGTCCAATTCAGCATCGAATTAGTGACTCAGGTAATATGCCAGTTCACAGGATATATTTAGAATGTTTCAAATAATATATTAGAAAGTAATTTGGTACTTACGGAAAGATGATATTCAGTTGTGACGATTTAATTTCATCTTTATTGACAGAGAGCAGGAGATCTGAAAAAAAAATCAGTATTTAAATTAATGAAACAAATTATAGTTTCAGGTGTTAATAATAACAGTTTTAGTTTACAATTAAATATAGTAGTTTTTTTCAATGTACTAGATAAGGAGAGATTTCGCATAGCACAGTTAACATTCCCTAAGACGACCACTCGCAACTGCAGCTAATCTTGAAAGTGGTCACTTTCGAAAGTGGTTGTCTCAAAGAGGGTATTATAAACACAAGTGTTTATTTATGTACTAAGAAACACTGGTGGTTTTCGGAAATGGTCAATTCAAGAAAGTGGTTTTTTCCACATCTGTGCATAAATTGCCAGTCAGTTTTCCTTATAAAATCCTCCACGAGCACATAAAAGTTATTTGGCTCTTCTTGGGCCCATAACTCTCGTATGCTCTGATGTGTTCATTTACACATATCAAGAAATGGCCTGAGAAGATCTACTATACTTGCAGTTCTTTACCGTTTCAAAATTAAGCCAGAAAATTTTTTGTTAGTTGGTAGTTGAAAAGGTATTTCTCCCGCCTTCTTAGCATGCCCGCGTGGTGTAGTGGACAGCACGTACGGCGCGTGTTCGAGAGGTCCGTGGTTCGAGTCTCGGTGAGGGCATTGCTTATTTTTCATGTTTCCTGCTTCAGGAAAAAAAAAAAACAATGTTTTTACAGTGGCGCCCGAACCAAAAAAAGGTGGTGGATGATGATTCTCCACCACCGGGATTTGGCGATTGGGTCCCCTAATCCCTAGTCGCCCTTTAAAAGGGGGCGTATATAAGGTATTTCTCCTAAATTCTTAGCGTGCCTTTGTGGTGTAGTGGTCAGTACGCTCGGCGCGCATTCGAAGTTATTTAGTTGATTAAGCTAAAGGACGCGCAGCTATCTGCCATACGCAAAGGATGCCTTCATGGAGGTCTTAATAAAGAATATTGGCTCGTAAATTTTTTAACATGGTAAAAAACCACAGAACCTCTCTACAGCTAGTCTATTCGCAGGACTCTGAGCTCGGGTCTAACTAGCAGAGATAATTATTTTCTTATCTATTCAGCCACCGATGGTTTTCAATTAGAAAAAGAACTGTTGAATTCTCAAATACTTAATCTCTTGAAAGAGATTCGAACATCAGAAACTCGAATTTTCGAGAATATTTTGCAATTCGAATATCCCGAATCGTAATCTACGTAAAAAGCTTTTAAACATTTTTAAATGTTTAAAAGCTTTTATGTTTAAAAGCAACTCAAAGGTTATTTATTAGGAAAGAATATAATTATTATTAATCTAATAGCGTGGTAATTATGTTTTCAACAAAGATTGAACTAGCAGTGATGAATAGTTTTATCTCTTCAGCTAGGGATGGTTTTCAGTTAGAGAAAAGAAGTATTGAATTCTCGAATCCTTCAACTCCTAAAAAAGATTCGAAGGTCAAAAACTCGAATTTTCGATCTTTTTTTGCCATTCGAAGCTTTCGAGTTGTTATCTAAAAAGCTGTTAAACATTTAAAATTCAGAAAAGATTATTATTGTTTTTTACTTAATAGTGTGGCATTTATATTTAAATTTACTTACGAAATGTGAATTTAATTTGCATCTTTCCTTCTACTTCTTTTTTTCTACGAGATTCACTCATTCTAGAATTTTCGCAGATTTTGAGTTGCAAGACCATAAAGTACAGAATTTTACGAATAGGAGTGTGAGAGTTTTGGCCTGCGTTCGCTGCCCTATAGATAGGAGAGAAGAATTTTCTTGCTGGTATTACTTTAGGTGGAAGTTAAATAGCTAAATCTTTCTCGGTAGATGCGTGCTCGAAAGCCCGTCGTGGTCTACATAATCTTGTAGTCTCTGCATAAATTGTAGAGATATAAGGTATTTCTCCCGCCTTCTTCGCATGCCTTCGTGGTGTAGTGGTCTGCATGCTCGACGCGTAACCGAGAGGTCTGTGGTTCGATTCCCGGCGAAGGCGTTGCTCATTTTTCATGTCTGATGCTTCCAAAAATACCTAATGTCTCTGCAACTGACGCCCGAACTAAAAAGGGTGGTGGATGATGATTTTCCACCACCGGGATTTGGCGATTGGGTCTCCAAAACCCCAGTCGCCCTTTGAAAGGGGGAGTATATAAGGTATTTCTTCCGCCTTCTTCGCATGCCTTCGTGGTGTAGTGGTCTGCATGCTCGATGCGTAACCGAGAGGTCCGTGGTTCGATTCCCGGCGAAGGAGTTGCTCATTTTTCATGTCTGATGCTTCCAAAAATACCTAATGTCTCTACAGAGACATTAGGGATTTTTTTGAAAGCAAGAGAGATGAAAAATGAGCAATGACCTCGAACCATGGACCTCCCGAATACGCGCCGAGTGTGCTGACCATTACACCACGAAGACATACTAGAATGTTAGGAGAAATATCCTATTAGATTAGCTCTAAACTTGCTGAATTTACATGCTTCGTAAAGGAAATCTTTCTGTTTAACCGCTTGCTTAGCTCTTCCAAGCTAACTCAATGATCGAAAATAATTATTACGAGTCAACTCAGCATTCATGGATCATGACGACGTTTTTTTTTCGAACAAACTTGTAGTGTTCCTCACTTGCGTTCTATTAACTAAGTGCTGATGAACCTAGTGAACAAACAGCAAAGCGAATAATCGCTTAAGAACAGAAACGTAAACTCAAGAAGGGTTAATTACCCTTTATTTGCTCGAAATAAAGATTTAACAGTCGAGAATTAACTAATGACTAACTAAAGAGATTTAGCAGAAGCTAACACAATTCTAAACTAATTGGCCCGTAATATTAAATTAGCCAGCGAAGCTATCAAAAGGTACGTCATATGACCGAGCGGTAGTAACAGTTAGAGAGACGTAGCCAACGCGCGCTATTCAGGAATCCTTACTCTTTCTCTCGAAGTCGTGGAACTTTGACTTAAATACTACTCTACTTTACATTCGCATTTAACGGGATTCTAAAAACTAATTCTGGTAAGGAATTGTAAGCTGAAGCTGGAAGAGATAGGAAAGTGTCAGAAACTTAAAATAACTGTAAATAAACTTAAAATAACTAAATTAAAATATACCTTACAAACTCGCAATGTGTTTTGCGGCTAACTTCAGCTTCGGGGTGTTATGTTATCTGAATATGCGATTTCTATGCTACGTCTCTTTCTACTCAGCATCCGGGCACATATCCACCCGCGTGTGAGGGTACTTTTATTTCTGTCAAGAGCGTTGCGTTAGGTTAGCAATGCAGCCTGTTTAACATAGCTTGCAGTTTTGCTGAAAATACGTGAATTAGAGCTTATAAATTCCTGTTTCTTGTTAAAAATCTTATATTCTTAAAACTCTTACAGGAACAAGTTATTTTGGGGCAGATTGTAATATGCCTTCACGTGTAATGCCATTCTACAAGTTCTACCCTACTATTTCTAATCTGAACTAAAATTTTTGTGTATTTTTCATGTTTTAGTTCTTTTCAATCATCTCTGTCACATTTTTTCTATACGGATAAATATTCAGTTTATAATTATTAAAATTCAAAATTATTTTCGAAATTATTTTTTGTGCTCGTTCTTAACAAAAACACACTAACGAATCAACTCGGGATAATTATTTACCATTTATTTTGCGTCGTAAAATTTACGTCGTATTTTGTTTGCGTCATAAAAAAGTACAAAAATTTTGAAAAAATGTTTGTAGAATATTTTATATAATGTTACACTAAAAAGCACACAGTGAAAAAAAAATGGATAATTTTTCCATTGAAACGAAAAAATGAAGGGTTAATTAAGGAGTTAAACCAAGTCCCAGTTGCCTGGTAATTTTATGTTGTATACTTTAATTTAATTACTCAAACTGTTGAGGTAAAACCAATTTAAAGCATTTTAATTCTGATTGTCTGCTTTTTTAATGGCTAGCTGATGATAATTTACTGCACGGATCAGACGTAACACCTCTTTTCTAGAGGTAGTTTAACTTTCCATCTTTAACGCTGGTTTACGTTAACTCTTCTTTCCTTCATTTAAAAAGTGTCTGGAAAATGGAAGAAATTTAAGCTATTACTCAAATACTTTTTGTTAAATTCTATTAAGAAAAGAAAACTTAATATTGCATTGTTTAAATTATGTACATGATTTACTAAGCCTCATTCTGGCGTACTGTAAGGCATTTTTTATTATATCTTCCTCCTTTCTGCATGCCTTCGTGATGTAACGGTAGCACACTCGGCGCGTATTCGAGAGGTCAAGGTTCGAGTCCCAACGAGGTCATTGCTCATTTTTCACGTCTCCATAATCAAAACAACCTAATGACCTAACTCTACAATGGCGCCCGAACTAAAAGATGGTTGATGATGATTGCTCCCCATCAGGATTTGGCGATAGGTTTCCCTAATCCCCAATCGCCCTTTTAAAGGGGGCGTATGTAAGGTATTTTCTCCCTCCTTTCTGCATGCCATTGTGGTGTAACGGTAGCACACTCGGCAAGTATTCGCCAGTTCCGGGTTCGAGTCCCGGCAAAAACATTGCTCATTTTTCGTGTTTCCTACTTCAAAAATTGTAATGACTGTTCAGTGGCGCTCGAACTAAAAGATGGCTGATAATGATTCTTCACCATCAGGTTTTAGTAATTGGGCCCCAAATCCCCAGTCTTCCTCTAAAAAGGGAGCGTATAAGGTATTTTCTCCCTCCTTTCTGCATACCTTTTTGGTTTAACGGTAATACACTCGGCGCGTATTCGATAGGTCCAGGTTCGAGTCTCGGAGAGGGCACTGCCCATTTTTGACGTCTCTAGCATCAAAATAATCTAATGACGCCACAATCTTAATAAATGCAACATAATGACAAATATATTAATTTCTAATAAAATCTTTCTAATAAATATTAAAAAACAGAGAAACTTTAAAAACTGAAATTCTTATTAAGGTAGGTTCAAATTTTACCCAAAAGAAAAGATTCGGTTTTGCGAACTGGCAAAATTAAATGCTATTCGTATTTAAGAGTTGAACGAAATTTTTATTTAATGAACTGGAATATCTTTATAATATTTTTATGCTTTTAAATTCATTTATATAATTTTAAAAAATTAGCGGCAAGATTCTTCTTTTGAAGCATTAAAGCGTTATTTAAAATTTTCATACAGCGGCAAATTTTTTTTTTAATTTCAACTAATTAAAAAAACTCATGTACTGAAGGATTAATTAAAATATTAACTATTACCATATAAGTTACTATTAATTAATCACTATAATAGCATTTCAAGGATATAAACAATAATTATTATTACATTTCGAAGTTAAAAAAAAAGTGAAAACTATGGAATAAAAAGGAAATGATGATATTTCAGCAAAGACAAAGAGATATTTTTTTAAAATGTCGACATCGTTGCTTTAATATTCCCTATAGGAATAAACCCCGCTCCTAAAAAACCACAGAACCTCTCTACAGCTAGTCTATTCGCAGGACTCTGAGCTCGGGTCTAACTAGCAGAGATAATTATTTTCTTATCTATTCAGCCACCGATGGTTTTCAATTAGAAAAAGAACTGTTGAATTCTCAAATACTTAATCTCTTGAAAGAGATTCGAACATCAGAAACTCGAATTTTCGAGAATATTTTGCAATTCGAATATCCCGAATCGTAATCTACGTAAAAAGCTTTTAAACATTTTTAAATGTTTAAAAGCTTTTATGTTTAAAAGCAACTCAAAGGTTATTTATTAGGAAAGAATATAATTATTATTAATCTAATAGCGTGGTAATTATGTTTTCAACAAAGATTGAACTAGCAGTGATGAATAGTTTTATCTCTTCAGCTAGGGATGGTTTTCAGTTAGAGAAAAGAAGTATTGAATTCTCGAATCCTTCAACTCCTAAAAAAGATTCGAAGGTCAAAAACTCGAATTTTCGATCTTTTTTTGCCATTCGAAGCTTTCGAGTTGTTATCTAAAAAGCTGTTAAACATTTAAAATTCAGAAAAGATTATTATTGTTTTTTACTTAATAGTGTGGCATTTATATTTAAATTTACTTACGAAATGTGAATTTAATTTGCATCTTTCCTTCTACTTCTTTTTTTCTACGAGATTCACTCATTCTAGAATTTTCGCAGATTTTGAGTTGCAAGACCATAAAGTACAGAATTTTACGAATAGGAGTGTGAGAGTTTTGGCCTGCGTTCGCTGCCCTATAGATAGGAGAGAAGAATTTTCTTGCTGGTATTACTTTAGGTGGAAGTTAAATAGCTAAATCTTTCTCGGTAGATGCGTGCTCGAAAGCCCGTCGTGGTCTACATAATCTTGTAGTCTCTGCATAAATTGTAGAGATATAAGGTATTTCTCCCGCCTTCTTCGCATGCCTTCGTGGTGTAGTGGTCTGCATGCTCGACGCGTAACCGAGAGGTCTGTGGTTCGATTCCCGGCGAAGGCGTTGCTCATTTTTCATGTCTGATGCTTCCAAAAATACCTAATGTCTCTGCAACTGACGCCCGAACTAAAAAGGGTGGTGGATGATGATTTTCCACCACCGGGATTTGGCGATTGGGTCTCCAAAACCCCAGTCGCCCTTTGAAAGGGGGAGTATATAAGGTATTTCTTCCGCCTTCTTCGCATGCCTTCGTGGTGTAGTGGTCTGCATGCTCGATGCGTAACCGAGAGGTCCGTGGTTCGATTCCCGGCGAAGGAGTTGCTCATTTTTCATGTCTGATGCTTCCAAAAATACCTAATGTCTCTACAGAGACATTAGGGATTTTTTTGAAAGCAAGAGAGATGAAAAATGAGCAATGACCTCGAACCATGGACCTCCCGAATACGCGCCGAGTGTGCTGACCATTACACCACGAAGACATACTAGAATGTTAGGAGAAATATCCTATTAGATTAGCTCTAAACTTGCTGAATTTACATGCTTCGTAAAGGAAATCTTTCTGTTTAACCGCTTGCTTAGCTCTTCCAAGCTAACTCAATGATCGAAAATAATTATTACGAGTCAACTCAGCATTCATGGATCATGACGACGTTTTTTTTTCGAACAAACTTGTAGTGTTCCTCACTTGCGTTCTATTAACTAAGTGCTGATGAACCTAGTGAACAAACAGCAAAGCGAATAATCGCTTAAGAACAGAAACGTAAACTCAAGAAGGGTTAATTACCCTTTATTTGCTCGAAATAAAGATTTAACAGTCGAGAATTAACTAATGACTAACTAAAGAGATTTAGCAGAAGCTAACACAATTCTAAACTAATTGGCCCGTAATATTAAATTAGCCAGCGAAGCTATCAAAAGGTACGTCATATGACCGAGCGGTAGTAACAGTTAGAGAGACGTAGCCAACGCGCGCTATTCAGGAATCCTTACTCTTTCTCTCGAAGTCGTGGAACTTTGACTTAAATACTACTCTACTTTACATTCGCATTTAACGGGATTCTAAAAACTAATTCTGGTAAGGAATTGTAAGCTGAAGCTGGAAGAGATAGGAAAGTGTCAGAAACTTAAAATAACTGTAAATAAACTTAAAATAACTAAATTAAAATATACCTTACAAACTCGCAATGTGTTTTGCGGCTAACTTCAGCTTCGGGGTGTTATGTTATCTGAATATGCGATTTCTATGCTACGTCTCTTTCTACTCAGCATCCGGGCACATATCCACCCGCGTGTGAGGGTACTTTTATTTCTGTCAAGAGCGTTGCGTTAGGTTAGCAATGCAGCCTGTTTAACATAGCTTGCAGTTTTGCTGAAAATACGTGAATTAGAGCTTATAAATTCCTGTTTCTTGTTAAAAATCTTATATTCTTAAAACTCTTACAGGAACAAGTTATTTTGGGGCAGATTGTAATATGCCTTCACGTGTAATGCCATTCTACAAGTTCTACCCTACTATTTCTAATCTGAACTAAAATTTTTGTGTATTTTTCATGTTTTAGTTCTTTTCAATCATCTCTGTCACATTTTTTCTATACGGATAAATATTCAGTTTATAATTATTAAAATTCAAAATTATTTTCGAAATTATTTTTTGTGCTCGTTCTTAACAAAAACACACTAACGAATCAACTCGGGATAATTATTTACCATTTATTTTGCGTCGTAAAATTTACGTCGTATTTTGTTTGCGTCATAAAAAAGTACAAAAATTTTGAAAAAATGTTTGTAGAATATTTTATATAATGTTACACTAAAAAGCACACAGTGAAAAAAAAATGGATAATTTTTCCATTGAAACGAAAAAATGAAGGGTTAATTAAGGAGTTAAACCAAGTCCCAGTTGCCTGGTAATTTTATGTTGTATACTTTAATTTAATTACTCAAACTGTTGAGGTAAAACCAATTTAAAGCATTTTAATTCTGATTGTCTGCTTTTTTAATGGCTAGCTGATGATAATTTACTGCACGGATCAGACGTAACACCTCTTTTCTAGAGGTAGTTTAACTTTCCATCTTTAACGCTGGTTTACGTTAACTCTTCTTTCCTTCATTTAAAAAGTGTCTGGAAAATGGAAGAAATTTAAGCTATTACTCAAATACTTTTTGTTAAATTCTATTAAGAAAAGAAAACTTAATATTGCATTGTTTAAATTATGTACATGATTTACTAAGCCTCATTCTGGCGTACTGTAAGGCATTTTTTATTATATCTTCCTCCTTTCTGCATGCCTTCGTGATGTAACGGTAGCACACTCGGCGCGTATTCGAGAGGTCAAGGTTCGAGTCCCAACGAGGTCATTGCTCATTTTTCACGTCTCCATAATCAAAACAACCTAATGACCTAACTCTACAATGGCGCCCGAACTAAAAGATGGTTGATGATGATTGCTCCCCATCAGGATTTGGCGATAGGTTTCCCTAATCCCCAATCGCCCTTTTAAAGGGGGCGTATGTAAGGTATTTTCTCCCTCCTTTCTGCATGCCATTGTGGTGTAACGGTAGCACACTCGGCAAGTATTCGCCAGTTCCGGGTTCGAGTCCCGGCAAAAACATTGCTCATTTTTCGTGTTTCCTACTTCAAAAATTGTAATGACTGTTCAGTGGCGCTCGAACTAAAAGATGGCTGATAATGATTCTTCACCATCAGGTTTTAGTAATTGGGCCCCAAATCCCCAGTCTTCCTCTAAAAAGGGAGCGTATAAGGTATTTTCTCCCTCCTTTCTGCATACCTTTTTGGTTTAACGGTAATACACTCGGCGCGTATTCGATAGGTCCAGGTTCGAGTCTCGGAGAGGGCACTGCCCATTTTTGACGTCTCTAGCATCAAAATAATCTAATGACGCCACAATCTTAATAAATGCAACATAATGACAAATATATTAATTTCTAATAAAATCTTTCTAATAAATATTAAAAAACAGAGAAACTTTAAAAACTGAAATTCTTATTAAGGTAGGTTCAAATTTTACCCAAAAGAAAAGATTCGGTTTTGCGAACTGGCAAAATTAAATGCTATTCGTATTTAAGAGTTGAACGAAATTTTTATTTAATGAACTGGAATATCTTTATAATATTTTTATGCTTTTAAATTCATTTATATAATTTTAAAAAATTAGCGGCAAGATTCTTCTTTTGAAGCATTAAAGCGTTATTTAAAATTTTCATACAGCGGCAAATTTTTTTTTTAATTTCAACTAATTAAAAAAACTCATGTACTGAAGGATTAATTAAAATATTAACTATTACCATATAAGTTACTATTAATTAATCACTATAATAGCATTTCAAGGATATAAACAATAATTATTATTACATTTCGAAGTTAAAAAAAAAGTGAAAACTATGGAATAAAAAGGAAATGATGATATTTCAGCAAAGACAAAGAGATATTTTTTTAAAATGTCGACATCGTTGCTTTAATATTCCCTATAGGAATAAACCCCGCTCCACGCGCGCGTATCAGTTTCCCTCCACGAGCACCGAATTTACGACTGCCCTAAATCTTGGTTATTGGTTTAAGAAAAGGGTCCGGTTCCATGACTGACCGGATAAGCGAGGGGGCGGGAGAAAAAAAAAAGTCGAGAAAAATGTCCATTCCGGAAGATAGGGACGGAAATTTATAAGCCGGATATTTTAGTAGCGCAGAATAGGAAAAGGGGCTCCAGGGTTAAAATGCTTGAAATGCATGCAAGATGACATAAGGGTGAATGTTTATGGTGCGGCTTGCCACATTTTTGGAGCTATCGCAGTTTTTGGCGCGAAGACAAGAATATCGATGGAAATTTTGGCTGGCATTGTTCTTACTTAAAATATAAACACTTGTTAGTCATATGTATTTTATATTAGATGGATTTCATTCTATATAAATAGTGTGGGAAACGACCATGCAACTGTAACTGCAACTGTAATTGAATGACGTGCCGAGCGCGCAGACGAGTCAGTCGACGATAACCGATGCAGACGTAGAATGTTGTAACGATTCTTCAGCTTCTTCTTTTTTTTTTGTTTCCTTGTCATGTTTAATTTGTGTAAATAAACCGTAGTTTAGTAATAACTGAATGAGCATTAGTGATGTTTATTAGTGAATTTTTCTACAATATGTACTGTTACACAACAAAATAAATATTTAAATCTATCAAAAAGTGTGGTCAAAAGTGTCGTTTTTAAGTAACTTAATCGTTAAGTAATTATAGATAGATTGAACACGAAACATAAATTAAAGATTTTATACTTTGCCGAGTGGCAACATAACATTCTGATGACTTTAGTTATTTCTAATACGTGGAAAGTAAATTAAAAATATTAAGTCTTTTGAAAGGACTTCCCAAGTTAATAGCATCCACGCGAAGGCGTAACGTAACGTAGCAGTACAATAGCTCTGGAAGACTTCGCTAAATAATAAGCAGACAGGTTTCAAATTATGTTTGTTCTAATATACTAAATTACTTCAATAGCATAATTATCACATTATAATAAATCTAAATAAATTCGCTTTCTAACATCTGCAACAGAAAATTATATTCCCAGCAAATTTCTTACTACCAGCACTGTAAATTGTGTGACTAGCACCTTAATTTAGGTTTATTGCGTAATTTATTCCATATAATAAGCCTAAAGAAAACGTTTGTGTAATACGCTAAAATAATTAAATTATGAATTGTTGTTTTAGTATCTTATATTAAGTTGATGCATAAATAATACACTATAATTGCGTAAGTAAAATAAGTTTCTAGCGCCCCCCAACCTGTATAGTGGTTAGCGTCTTTGACTGCCGCGCCGAAGGGCCCACGTTCGAATTCTGGAGATGGAAAGGATGTTTGTAAATGTTAAGTGCTCGCGCGGCTTGAAGACACTCTAAATATGTGGCGAGGCGAATGTCCTCTCGAGAAGTTGATGGTAGTGGAAGATGAGTAGGAGACCCTCGGACCCGTCCTCCCCCGGGGTGCTATCCATCAGACTTTGGGGTGGAACTCAGCTAAATCGCACTCTCACCTGCAAGGTTCTCAAGGCTGTTGCCAACGACAGGCGTATCTTGCGCTCCTTGCCACGAGGAATTTCGTCGGCTTGGACTGACTATAGGTCAGATAAGTGAGCCTTAGTCAACAACAACAATAACTAAAGTTTCCAGCACCCTAAATGATAAATCGAGTGCAAAATGTGTTTAAGAGCATTAGAAATATTATTTCTATAGACCTATTATAAGGTGGCATTAAAGTACTACCTTATTTAGGACCGTCGTGGTGCAGAGTATCTCATATTATTTAACCTGTTATTATAGTTTTCGTCTTTACAATAACTTCCCCTTTTCGTATTCCTCACCAGAATGCAAATTATTTAAGCTGTACATTTAAACTGAAGTTTTTGGATCTTGAGTGAGATTTCTGTACTCATTGGTAACTACTCTGGACTGTCTCTCAACAAAAGGAGAGGCATGTAGTTATGCATTATAAAACCAATTCTATTCTAGGCATCTGCAGCCTGGTTATCAGCCTCAAATTCAGACTTCCACGGACTTCTGGTAGTATAGAAAAAGATTCTGAGAAGAACTGTAAATGCCCATTACCTTGTGGGGTTTCACTTATTTAATTCTAAAGTTCTAACTTAGAACCTCACGAACACTAACAAGCGAATAATCGCTTAAGTGTGTGAACAAAACACGCAAGACTTAGGAAGGGTTCACAACCCTTTATTTTTCAGAATATTTACAATCAGTTTCTAGTTGGAACTTTACATAAAGCCTCCACTCGGGCTTGAACTTAAATAATAATAAATTTAAATTAAACTAAACTAGCTTAACTAAGCTATCTGAAAGGTATAGCCGAAGCTATCAGAAATCTAACTAGTTGGTCCCTAAGTATTAATTAAACCGGCGAAGCCAAGCAAGGGCCTAAGGTATGGCCGAGCGTAGTAACTAAAAGAGAAATTAGACAAAGGCAAAAGCGCACTAGACATGAAAATCAGACTCTCTCTCTAGAAGTCGGTGAAGTATCGACTTAAATAGTACTCTTTCTCATTTGCATTTACTGCGTTTCTGAATTTACATTCTGGCAGGAATTGTAAGCTGAAATTAGAATAAGAGAGGAAAGATACAAAACTTAAAATAACTGTTAATAAACTTAGGATAAAACTTACAACCTGCTAAGAAACAAACTGATCCACGATGACTTGAAAATCTACACTACAACGCACCATATTACTAAATTTAATTACCGTTTCCCCAAAACTGGACTTAGCCGTGATGCTGCAAATCTTTCAGTTCTTATTTACCAAATCATTCCAGAGGATAATTTGACCTGATTATTTGCTACTCACATGCTTAGAGATCGCAACTTCGTAATCTAGCTTTGACTGTCAACGCTTATTTGCTTTCTTGTGGGGCGTAACGTTTCGTCTCGCGTCGCTTTGCATTAGATCGGCATTCAAGCAGTATAGGAGACAATGGTCTCCCCACTTTTCCCTCACTTTCTTGACCGTCTTTGGAGTTTCACCTGCTAGCTCGTCAAGTCATGTTCCCTCAGAGGATTAATTTTCTTATCTAGCTTATTCAGGCCCCTTCCGGGGCTACATAAGTAACTTCATAACCCGTATCTTGAGTAATTATTGAGCCAGGTAAATTACAGAGCCAGCATCTAGCTTAGTATCTAATTGCATAGTCTTCGACTGCTGATCAGCGTTTGATTCGAGCTGATTGTGCTTATTCATTTGCATCGCCACGAGCTGTAGTTACTGCAGCACAAAGTCGTTTATAACCTCAGTAAGATTTTATCGTCCTACCTCATCTCCGACACAGCGATAACTTGCTATATATCTGTTAGAATTATAGGACTAAAGTACAACCTTACAATGGTTATCGCAGAAATATAGATAAGAAATCCAGCTAAAATGTTGTAACGCCCTTTTACAATTGAGCAACGCATTTTTATAATGTTTAAGATGTAGGGATTGAGCCTGTTACAAAATGTAACTCGTGGTAAATCCTCCAACAGGCGTATAAGCAACTTATTGCTAAGTCTAGATTAGCAAACAGAAGGGCGTGAAGGGTGTAAAGGACCCTTTTATTAAGAATTCAAATAAATGAACGGAAGGCACTTCGGGTACTTATAAACCAGCCAGCATTTATGGCTAAAAATCAAAAAGCATGGAATTCAAAATGAAACTAATGTAAATATAAATTGGCCAAAGTCTATGCAGAGATATTTAACACGTACAGTGTCTCACAAAAGCGATGGGACACTTATGCTTTACAAAAGGAAACTGTGGTAAAATAAATTAAAAAACATGTAAAAATTTTTTGTGGGTGTGTTTCATATTTAAATTTAGTAACAATTATTACATAGCATACATTTTCTCAAAATATTAAAATATTAATTAATTAAAAATACAATTGTTTAGAACGGAGCAAAAAATGGCTCACATAAGTGATGGGACACTTACTTTTCCACCAAATATTTATCCAAAAATTTTACTTTTTAAAAGGTTTTAATATTTTATTGGATTTCCTTTTACTTTTAAAACATGATTTAATCTTATTGGGATGGATTCGACTAATTTTTTTGTGATTTCTGGAGAGATTTTACCCCATTCTTCTTGAAGCACCGATTTTAATTGTTGTTTTGAAGAAATGGTGTGTTTGCGAATTCTTGATTCCAATTCTTGCCAAATATTCTCTATGGGATTTAAGTCTGGAGATTGTGGTGGTATTTTTATTATTTCAGGACAGTTATACAGCAGCCAGAGTCTAACGTTTCCAATTGCTTTTGAGTAAAAATAAAAACCCCAAAAAATATTTTTATTGCTTACTTTAGACGATTTTTGTTGCATAGTCTAATGGTGTCCCATCACTTATGTGAGCCATTTTTTGCTCCGTTCTAAACAATTGTATTTTTATTAAATTAATATTTTAATATTTTGAGAAAATGTATGTTATGTAATAATTGTTACTAAATTTAAGTATGAAACACACCCACAAAAAATTTTTACATGTTTTTTTAATTTATTTTATTACGGTTTCCTTTTGTAAAGCACACGTGTCCTATCACTTTTGTGAGACACTGTAAGTTCTCTCTAACTTACACCAGCGTAACAGCACAATCTGCAAGAATAAAGCAACGCCGTAGGAAACCATTCTGGCAGGAAAACGAAAAGAGAGAAGAGACAGTAAAGGTTCGCAACATATAAAAACTAGTTAGTTATCACAAATACCTTAAGAAGATAAATGAAGGACTTTATGCATCGTCGGTTGAACGATAACGTTTATTTATCGCGAACATGATATTATCGTAAACAAAAAATAACAACCGTTGTTTCTCGCTAAAAATTTTTTTTTATCTTCCAAGGATTAAAAACGGAGAGAAGAAACTGTAAAGAAATTTTTATCTTTTCCTAAGATTCCAAAGTTAGAAAAAAAGGAAAGAAAGACAAAGAAAGAAAATTCTTTATAGCACAGTTTCTTGAAGCTATAAAGAAATATTTAGCTTCAAGAAGACGAAGCTAAAAATTTAGGAAACACAAGTCTCGTAAATATACAAAAATACATGCAAATGCACTGAATTCTTTTCAGTAAAAGTGCAAAACATTTTAAAATGTTCCTGAATATATTCCGGGCACCAGATGCATAATTTGCGTTTTCAGTTATCCCCTCCCAGTACATTCGCAATAATAATAATAATGATAATAATAATAAAGTAAAAAAGAATACTTTGCACTTATTTTTTTAAATATACGCTGCAAGTTACATTGTATAATAATAACATTGTGTTTATCATAATTTAACACATGCTAATAGTCATATATTACATGTAACAAACAAATACAAAAGCACATTATATCCTTGGTTACATTAAGCAACGTACTTGTACATGAATATACTGAGGCTCTTCGCAAAATTTTTCAGACACTTTTGTTTTGTTATAAAATATATCGTCTGCTTGAATTGTTTTTTTAGCTGCAGCTATATTTTTGAAAGCATAAATGATCGTCTGCTCTTTGACAGTTTTGTTTTTATGCAAAATGACGCTTTTAAACAAGCAAACAGATGGAAAACTATGTTTGTGTTCTTTCTGAAAAAAATTATTCGTATCTAATTATTAAAAACCGCTGCGAAAACTATGTTTTTTCGATAGCTAAAACTACGATAGGTAATATTGTCAACAAGATAGGGAAAAAAGTCTAGCAGAAAATTGTTCCAAATATATATCCAAGGTAAAAAAGAAATGTTTCGAATGTTGCAAAGGTAAGATTTCAACGTTAAAAGAAAATCAATCAAGTCTAAGGATAGCTGAAAAATTATTAATGCTCAGTGTCAACTTTTAACAAAGTGATTAATGTTGATTTCAACCTTAAAATGTGAAGAAACATAATGCGCATCGTCTGTCTCCACGGCATATTGCCGAACACAAAACGCGCTGTAGAATTCTTTATGAGAAACATTTATCCGAACAAAAATGGAAAAACTATTGTCACAATAGGCAAATCTTGGGTGTCCTTAAATGGCTGCAATAAAAAGAGATCCATTTATTTTCATCAAAGAGGAGAAAAAAGGTCTTAAAACACTGGTCAAAGAATCTAAATGAAGTTTTCCAAAGGGATTTATAATTGCCGCTGTTGTTTCATACAAAAGCAAATTAAAAATTAAGATGAACTTCGCATATTATCGAAAACACATTTTATGCCCAATTTTCAAATATTAAATACCTTCCTTCTCTTTACCAACAGCGCCCTCAATCAGTAGAACGACATCAAGACGAAGCAAACAGCCATGCGTCAAAATCCACTGTTAATTTCCTGGAAAAAATGGGACAATGGGCATCAAAGCCATACCCTTCACTCATATCTCTACTAAATTGCCTGATGTATCTACCAATGGATTTTTGCTCTCTGGGAATTTTGCAAAGCGGATTTTCTAAGCGTCGACCCACAACCTTCCTCAGGCTCTGGAAAGCTGTTCAATGGGAATACGATAAAATACCTCTTCTGATTCTACAAAATGCTTTATATATCTTGAAAATTACGGTGTAGAAAGATAGTGAAGAATAAAGGTTATCAAAGAACATTTAAAAGACCCAGATTTAGGTGAAATATCTCTGCAAATACATTCAAAATCGTCTAAAAATGTGCGAATAGCCTCTTATATTTGTATATTTCAAAACATCGATTATTACGTATTAGTCAAAGCTTATAATGTACCTTTCCTTTTCATATAATAACATCGTCAAAAATATTATGCAACGTGTAATACACAAAAACATAACATATCTGTACTAATATGCAAATGGTATATAATATGACATGCAATAAAAAAAGAAACTTGTGTCACGTTATTATACAACGTAACGTGCAACGTATTTTTTTTAGGAAAAATAAAGAACGGTGTAATCTTTTTCCCCCCGCTACGAATGTTCTTTACTGGAAGGAAGGAAAAAGTAGTAGGTAAACATAATTTCAGCCAGTGCGTTAAAAATTAACAAACGTTACTTCGTAATTCATCATGAAACGTGATTGCATTTAAACTTCCAGGAAGTTCGTTACATGATGCCATAAATAAAAAATTACCCAATCAAAACTCTCCTCGTTACTTTTTATTTCTTCGAGAGCACAAGCTTCTGCTACCGTGTTAAATTATCCGAAAGTTTGAATTGTACAATTTTCTTCACGCTACACTTTTTTCCCCTCCCTCCCTGTTCTCTTTTTTAATTTTTTTTTATATTTTCTTCTACATCTGTTTTCCGGTAGTCAATTTCTCGAATGAATATATGTAGAAAATCTGTTTTTTTTTTTATTTTCTGCCACGAATTTCTCGCAGTTTTAAAGGTTACGCGTATTCTGCGTCGCGTGACGCGCAGCAGTAACTAGTTAATGAACTTCACCGGTTTTGTAGACCTCAATTCGTTTGTTTTAAATGCAAAAGTTTTACATTAGCTGAAATTGTAATGCATTTTTCACATCGCGAAGGACTGTTTACCAGCTCGTGAGAAATGGAAGCCAAAACTAATAACTCTCAAACATCCCCTGATGCGGAATATTAGAGAAGCAAAGAAGGTCGCGTGCTTTACGTTCTACAAATTACAAACCACCTCCACGGATGCGAAAGAAAACAAGTTTTCGTAAATTTTGAGATAAAAAGCAAGTGATTTGTTTTTTTTTCTCCTTATATCTTTAGCGGAATTTTTTTTTCTAAAAATTTTACGGTTACATTAGTTTACTCAACTGTAGTTTGATAATCATGTACCTTGACAACAAGTGTCACTCCACGAACTACTGTCCTGCTTCACAAGGGGGGCTGTCAATCCGAAGATTGTAGAGACTTACCAGGGTTTTAGGAGCAGGGAATTTTGGAACATCACGATGCCTTTACCTGGATTCGAACCATGGATCTTTTTTTTTGGCTAATTATGGTATTAAGTTCTTGGCTAATTATGGCTAATTATGTGGCTAAAATGTGGCTAATTATGGTTAAGTGTCCACTGAAAACATCGCGGAAAAAACAACGCAAGGCGAAACCGTCGTGGTCAAAACATCGTGGGAGAAAAGAAAACAAAGAGAAAACGACGCAGTTCTAAACATCATGGTACATGATGGTAAAATAAAACTATTCCAAAACTTCGCAGTTTAAAAACATCGTCGTCGAAAATATTTTGGTAAAAAATAAAGTACCTACAGATCATCGCGTAACAATAACATCGCACAAATGCGTTTTCAGGTTTTAAAAGTTGTAAATGCTTGTTCGCATAACGATTTGGGAGCGCAAGAAGGAAAGATAGATTTTTTTATTTCTATATTGTATATTTTTGAATGAACTAATAAGTTTTTGCTGAAAAAATAAGATGACTTAAGCATATAAAAATTGAAAATGAGTAGAAAATTAACGCAACTTATAGAACTTAATGCAATTTTTAATTTATATAGTTAATTAACGAGGGTCATTAATAAATTAACCTTTTTTTGTAAAGTTTTACTGATAATTTTTTTATTAGGAATACAGTCTAAAAATGCTTCGAAAAAGAAGATAAATAACTGTATGAGGTTACCTTTAAAAAATTGCTTAGTCAATTATCAAATTTTGGTCTCATCCCTTTATAACTGTAATTGGTATTGTAATTGAATAATTGCATTTGATCGCTATATGTAACTGTATTCGGCCCTCATCTGTCTTCCAGTAACTTTGAGAAGTAGAAGGTACTAGAGATTTCTCCCACCTATAAGACCGGAGAGAGCATCCGTTTCTCAGTTGTCAGTTCAGAGCATTGAGTTATCCTTGAGAGCTTCGCCTTTCAGATGCGGTTTGCATTGTGCAGTGTTTAATATCCTTATTAATTTGAAGCGGTAACTACTAACTGTACTCTGTTATACTGAGAAGAGCTCTACGAGTAATTTGTGGAAAATCCAATAACTGTGAAGTGTTTTTCTTTCGGTAAAATAAATTTCGTCAAGGTATCATCAGTTCTGTGTGCATTCAATCTATAACGAACCCGTACGCACGCAACAGTATACATGTTCCTCGCATTGCAATAAACCTGCGTTGTATCCGTGTTATGAAACCGAAACTGCAGTGACTAATTTGACATTAATCAAGGGTATGTGAGAAAAATTCAAAACAAAAACAAATTACAAATCGAATTTTGAAAACATCATAGTGAAATGTGGTTCTGTTATCCCAAACACACATTATGAAGAATTTCAAGAAAATCAGGTCAGTAGAAGAAGGTTAAATATTGATTTCGAGACCTCAGGCAAGTAAAGTAATTGTGTTAGAAAAAACGTAAAATATTGCATTTAGTTTACTGTTTAGCTAATTGAAAATTTTTGTGAAAATTCACAGCGTTAGTTTAATTAATGAAAGATGTTTCAAAGCCCTTAATTCAACCTCTCAGAAATTATTTATATATAATATATAAATTCAGTTGGTTTATAGCAAAGCAAGCGAAGGCTATGTGTTTGGGATGATTTCGGGGAGGACTTTCTAAGAGAAAATGGCTTGTATGTTTGCTACATATGCAAAAACCACGAAAACTTTCCCATACACCTAGTCCATTCTCCAGGATTTGAACCGGAAGACAGCGTACAGCCATTTTATGGTTTAGCCGGCGATTCAGCGATTTTATGTGTCAGCTTGTGGCTAGTGTTCAGCGTGTACTATTTGGTGATTATAACTACAATTCAGCGTGTGACTAGTAATGAACGATTTTATATGGCAGCGTATTACTAGAGTTCGAGTGACTAGTGTTTAGCGATTTTATATGGCAGCGTATTACTAGAGTCGAGTGACTAGTGTTAAGCTATTTTACGGCTTAGCCGCTGGTGAGCTATCCTTTTAATTTTTTGCTTGCTGTCGTTCGCCGGATCTTTCATGGACTTACGGATGAATGAATTTTAGCATGAAATACCATGAAATTTAGTGGGCTATAAATTAAAGGAACTACCACATTCTTCTACGCCTAGCGTGTTATCCAGTTATAAGCTAGATGTTTCAAGCTAGCGGCGCAGAAGAATTTGACACGGCTCGAGAATACATTTCTCATAAATTAATTAGCATCATTATGAAAAGAATTTTAAGAAAAAGTTTCAGAATTTGATTATTAGGAGAGCAATTTCACAGCATTTTCATTACCATTAAAGGAAATGTGAGGAACGCCCCAGAAAACCATAATAAATTTATGGGTAATTAATTACTGTGATATAAATCTAATTCAAGATTTGAAAATACAGATCTGATTATATTTCATTCGTACTTGTCAAAAGATAAATATTCTCAGCTATATATATATATATATTTTATAATATTTTTTCAATAAGAAGGATCGTTTTGTTTGAGAGTACATTTACATATGAACTGTTCTTTTGGCAGTTAAAAAATAATAGGTCCAGAGAAGAACGAGACTGGCCGATAAGCATCTACAATGCGTAATGAAAATAATTTCTAGTAATATTTTACAAGGTTAAAAACACACTTAATCAAAACTGAAATCACGTGTTGTAGCTGAAAGTTGTAGTAAGAAATAAGGAAGCTTAATAATTATTGAAATACAAAAATATGTGATTTTACTTCCTTATAAGAAGTAAAGGACATGTTGTAATCGCGAAAAACTACAGGTATTATATTTAAATGTACATTTTGACAGTTCCCTAATCAGTCTGGACTTTATAGCCCAAAGGTGCGTTAGAAGGGCTATTAATTTCGTTTTCTCATTTTACGTCGATTCACTGAAATGCCGCATCACTTTTCAGAATGTTGCCACTAAATATTATCGCCCTGTGTAATATTATCGCCCTGTGTAATAATCGCCCAGTGTAATATTATCGCTCTGCCCTATAAAGCCACTAAGTATTATCTCCCTGTGTTATATTTAAAGAAATTTAGTAATGAAGAATCTGCATAAATGTATATACGTTTCTCACAATGGTACCTAGAACCATCCAATTTTGAATAACGTAATCCTCCTTCAAACATGGGCATCTCGAAGACCAAATTTGGAATTTGGAATTTTTTTATTATCGATTTCATATTTTGACACACTTTAATGAATTTTCTATTAAGACATTTAACGATTTCAAAGCGAGCCATGGCACCACAGTACGAAAAAAAAAACATTTTTATCTCCAGCGCGCGAGACTGTGTATCGAAAATTCTAAATTCTAAAGATATACTTATTTTAAAATTATTTTGCGATATTGTTATTGAACTGAATTTAATGGTTTAAGTGCGAAGAACGTGATTTTTAATAAATAAAGGTAACCCACAAAACGTTAAAAAAAGCTTCTCTTTGGGCTTAATGTAAAATCTGAACGCTTTCAAAGTTTTTTTTTTTTTCAAAACAGATTGTAAAATGGATTTAAAATGGATTCAGAAGGGATTTTTTTCGTGAACGTCTGTATGCATAACTCAAACACACTTAACCTCAGAAAATTGAAATTTTGTGCATGGGACTATTATAACCTATAGTTGCTTATCTCTTTTTCTTATTGACACCAACAGTCTAAAACGTATATATACCCACTCCCTTTCCGAGCTTAAATTCCTTACCCGGCCTTTATTTTGGCAGTCGTTGGTCGCAGTCGTACACGTCCAATAACAAAAGTATTTTAAATGATAAAATTATTCATGTTTGGGTAATGTAAAAAAAAAAAAAAAATTCGACCAGTGGTAAAATCTAACTTTTAATGCTGTCTCGCAGTTGCTATACCTATATTTGGAAAAGTTTTATACTCGATATGAAAAAATAAAATAATGAGAAGTTGGACTCTCGACAAAAACTAACCGGAATATTCAGTTCCAAAATTTAGACCCCTCAGGGGCTCACTTTTGTGAGTACGGGTGTGGCAATCCCGAGGTACCCTAGCCCTTCAGGGGATCATCTTCTTGATGAGACGGGTGTCACGATCCTGGAGCCCCAGTGATCTATCCTCTTTTCCGTCTCTTCTCCTCTGAGCTGAAGCTTTCTTCATTCCTTTCTCCCTTGTGGTTTTTCTCTTCGGAGTTTGGGGCTTGCCACGACAGACTGGAACAGCCCTTGTCTCTGGTTCTGAAGTGGCGAGAAAACTGCCCACGTGTTTGCCGTGCGTGGAGACCCGTGTCGCTGGAAAGGAGGGTCCTGGTAGTTGAGGGGCGAGGTACTGTCCCCAAAACACTGCTTTGGCCTCTGCTTCAGCTAAACGGGAGGCACCTTGTCGTCCTCACGGGTGTCAATCGGCTGGTCACTAGTCCTTGTGTCAGTGGCTTGGGGATAAGCTCTCGGGAGTTCCTGCTTTCGGGAAAGCCGACTGTGGGGCTTCAGTTTGCGTATAGGTCTGGCTAGCCCTAACACAGGATTCTGTGTTCCCTTGTTGGGCTCCGTGGTGGGTGGGGCGGTCGGACCCGAATCTTTAATCACTTCAATATGGCATCCCACAATATATATGTAATAAGTCACCCTGAATCTAGTCCTGTCCTTTCAAATACCAAAGCTCCTGAAACGCCAACTGTCAAAAAAGTACGTACTGAAGCAGATGTGAATAGTCCTAATAATTGTCCACGTTTCCTTTTGGTCTCAAGTCCTTCTGGCGAAATGCAAAAGATTTCTCCATTTGTAATAAACAAATATATTCATTCATGCATAGGTGAGCCAAGAAACATAAAGCGTCTTCGGTCTGGAGATTTGCTGATTGAAACAACTTCGTCTATACAGTCTGCCTCCCTCCTTAAATTAACCAAGCTCGGGCAAATTGATGTAACTGTAACAGCACACAAAACACTAAACTATTCTAGAGGCGTAATCTCGGAATTCGACCTTCTGTCTGTTTCCGAAGAAGAGTTCGTTTCCGAGCTAGCCAACCAAAACGTCTGTGCTGCAAGGCGGATCAAGATGCGTAAGGAAGGTCAGTTGATAGACACAAAACATGTGATCCTGACCTTCAAATCGCCTGATCTGCCTAAGAATATTAAGGCTGGATACCTCAATTGCCCCGTACGCCCATATATTCTAAACCCGATGCGATGTTTCCAGTGCCAGCGCTTTGGTCACTCTAAGATCTCCTGCCGTGGCAAACTCACGTGTGCACGTTGTGCTATGGTTGGCCACGATAGTGACACATGTACTGCTGCCCCACTGTGTATAAACTGAAAAGGCGAACATCCAGCGTTTTCTCGCTCGTGCCCCAAATGAAAATTAGAAAAGGAAATACAAACAACGAAAGTCAACAAAAACATATCATATGCCGAAGCCAGAAGGCTAGTTCAAAGCACACAGACCCGACCGAACATTTCCTATGCTAACGCTGTTATGTCAACAAGATCTTTTGGAACACAAACTTCAGTCAGCACCCAAACCTACCCAAATAAATCTCAGGAGACTACAAGCAGGCAGAAAAACGAAAAACCGACACACTCCGTTCAAAAAAAAGAAATACAAGTACAAAGTAAACCAAAAAATACCGCTCAGAAAACATATAATAAAAATAGAAGCCTTAGTAATAGCTCACACGACGGCATGATAACTGATTCTCTGGATTCGGATAGTATGGAAGTAGAGGAGGGGCTGGAAACTCCCAAGCATCTGCTTCCGCGAAAAACTAAGAAAGAACACAGAAAGAGCAAACATCAAACATAATGGCCACCCTCGTCTCTTGGAACAGTCGCGGCTTCCACCGGAATTTGACAGATATAAAAGATATCATCAACGCTCATCATCCTGTATGTTTCGCTCTACAGGAGACTAACCTGAAACCGGAACAGCCAGCAAAACTTCGGAGGTTTTCCTTCGTCAGGAAAGATAATATTGCAAGTGAGCGTGCCAGTGGAGGTGTAGGCCTCCTCACCTCACTGGACTATCCATCAAATACACTTTCTCTGACGACATCCCTCCAAGTTGTCGCTGTGCAAATAAATTTCAATGTCGTATTTTCCGTAGTTTCAGTTTATTTGCCTCCAAATGAGCACATTGATCAAGAGCGTTTAAATGAGCTTGTAAAGCAGCTGCCTGAACCTTTTCTTCTTATAGGAGATTTTAATGGGCACAGTCCGCTCTGGGGAAGTAAAGACACCAATTCACGAGGAAGACAAATTGAGCAGCTGATCGAAGATCACAGCCTTTGTCTCCTCAATACTGGGCAGGACACATACTTCCACGAGCCAACAAGAACATTCCACGCCATTGATCTTGCCATTTGTTCACCGTCTCTGCTACCGTTTTGCACTATTAGTGTCGGCAATGATCTCTACAGCAGCGATCATTACCTCATCTTTGTATCTCTCGCACGAAGAGGAGCAAACTCCATGTCAAGGCCCGTTCGATTTATAGTTGAAAGGGCAAACTGGAACCTCTTCTCTTCTGTTGCTGATCTCACAGGGGAAATGGTAGAAAATGTGCAAATCGATGATGCAGTGGAATGCATTACTAATGTTATAAACCAGGCAGCTGTGCTTTGTACCCCAGAACA
>KK117942.1:22854-65364 GCA_000611955.2 Stegodyphus mimosarum | reverse complement strand
CTATCTCAGACATTAGTAGTTTTATAAAGCAAAAGATATTGGAAAAGTGGCAGCAGTTTTGGGATGTCCAGTCTTTTAATAAATTGAAGAGCGTGAAACATAGAATCGAACTTTGGCATTTTAATGGAAGACGTAAGGAGGAAGTTCTTTTGACTAGACTTAGAATCGGTCACACCAGAATGACACATAAATATCTTTTAAATGCTGACATTGAGCCCCTGTGCTCAAAATGTGGTGTATGTTTACCTGTCCGTCACCTTTTAATTGAATGTCCATCTTTTAATAGTATTCGTCAGAAATATTTTAACAGCTGTGACTTACCTCTCGACCATTTAATTGGAAGAGAGGTTAATCGTAACTTATTTTACTATTTAAAAGACATTGGTGTTTATCACCTCATCTAAACTGATTTTAATTTTGTATGTTAGTTTCAACACTTATGATTTTAGCTGATTTTATATAACCTCATCCCTTGGATTTTGTACATTTCTTTATCTACTTTTTTAATTCATAGGTACTTTAATTTCACTGTGTTATGTATAACTTTATATCTCATCACCTTGTGTTTGGCGCAATATAATCATTCCTGGTTTTGCGCCAAAAAATTTCACTCATCACATCACAAAATTTAGAATTTTTGATGTCATTTTCAACTTATCTGGAAGGATCGTTCAGTTAAGTTAGAATAATTCGAGAAAATAATTTTAAATTAAGTGAAGTAAAAAATTTGTATAATTTAATAGAAAAGGAACTCATGTGATGTCCAGATCAGAATTTTTCTATATGCGTAGAAGAAAAAAATATAGATAAATGAAAGAGAACACATTACCATTATTTAATGTTACGTTTTGTCCCACTTAGAATGTTTTCGTAATTTGTTTATTTTTAATTTAAATTAAAAGTAAATCAATCTTTGGTTAACTGAACATATTAGAATTATTTCAGATAAATGCCATTAATAAAATTTAATATTTAACTGTCAATACTTTTGAATTACAAAGTGTAGCCAACAGAAATTTCTGATACATATTACAAACTTTAGATTTTAGACACAACATAAATATAAACTGGAATTTTCCTTTGCATGATTATTATTACAGTTTATGTATGCTTTGATAAATATATAGCAAGTAAAATTTAAAATAAAATTTCACTTCATTTTTACAAAAAAAAAAAAAAAAAGAAGCCGGCAGTTGATTTCAAATTGTGCATTCGGTTTTGAGTAAGTTATTAGGCTGCAACGAGAGATGTATTGGTCAAAATCCCGGCAAAGACCGATGGTGGATATATCACATTCCTTGACTGGCGAAGCAGCGTAGGCCTTTTTCAGTGGTGTCTGAGCTTAAAATGTGATGGACGTTAACTCCTCACCAATTGGACTTGGTCAACCGGCTCTCGTGCTTCTTCCCAGACGCCTTGAAAGTGGTCGAGAATATAAAGAATTACTGTAATATCCCCAAAGTGCTATCGTGATGTAAGCGGTTACAACGTCCAGGTAATAATTCGATAACCCGTGATTTGAATCCCGATTAGGATACACTTGATTTTTCATATTTTCTGGCTTAAAAAATGTAAAATAGTTGCATACAATACTACTTAGAGTTTGGGAAGTGTTTTATATTTAAGCAAATACATATTAAATAAACTGAAATGCATTTAATTTAGAATATATTCATACGCTAATTTTCACGGATATTTGCAGCGTTTGAACGTAGGATATCCTTCGTCCATAATGCGCTGATGGACGATATTCGAAGTGTGCTCTAATGCTTATATCTTCGAAATGCAAATGTTAATATAAATTTAAATACATCATTTGATAAATGAAAGAGCACATTAAAAAAAATTATTGGGCAAAGGATATTCGCTAGTAACGTGCCAAAAATAACGAACTTTTGGTGAAGCTTTGCGCGCATGCGTGACCGCCTGTAAATGGCAAAATCGTCTGGTAGACAGTCGCGCGTAGACAGCCAGTGTGTTCGGGTGGTGTTTGCTTCTTTTTACTTTATTTCGCCAAGCTAGTGGTGTTGCGATTTATAGAAATTTGACGAATGTAGCAATAGTATTTCTTGTTAAACAGCGTAAAAGAATACAGGATTCAGTAGCAGGGGATGTTTGTATGGTTGATGTATAGTTAACGGACAGTTAAGATTTATTCTAGCATCCGCATATATTCATCCAACTGTTAATTCAGAAGATTTGAAGATGTTCTCGTTAAGTGCACTGTGAAATTTTCTGAGACTACTTTTTTGATCGACGTAGAGTTTACTGTATATACAGGCGTCCCTTTAATTATGATGGGAAATTTCAATGTAACGTCAAGCGAAATGAAAAGCCATTTTTATAAAACATCATTTAATCTCAATATAGCGCCAAGTAACTATCTAAGTATACTTGGCCATTTTTTTAAGATTTAATATTTAGTGGGAATGTAACTGCATACATAATAAATTGTGTATCATTTCTCATATCATCGAGCAATTTTATGTAGGGTCACTTTGAATGAATAAATGTAATAAATAAAAAAAATAACAATAAATTAAATGAAATTACGCCCAATGGGACTTTTTAACGTTTTGTGGGTTACCTTCATTTATTAAATATCCGGTTCTTCGCACTTAAACCATAAAATTCAATTCAGCAGTAATATCGCAAAATAGTTTTAAAATGAGCATATCTTTAGAATTTCCAATACAGTCTCACGCGCTGGGGGCAAAAATGTTTTTTTTTTTCGTACAGTGTTGCCATTGTTCGCTTTGAAATCGTTGAGTTTGTTCATCAAAAATCGTTAAAGTTTTACAGAATATGAAATAGATAATAAAACAGATTCCAAATTCCAAATTTGGACATTCAGATGCCCATATTCGGGTGGAAATGTACGTTATTCAAAATTGGATGGCTCTAGGTACCATTGTTTTATCACATTGCGAGAAACATGCATATATTTATACAGATTCTTCATTATTTAATTTCTTTAAATGTAATACATGGCTCTAATATTTCGTGGCGACAATCTGAAAAGTGAACCGACATTTGTAGCGAACCAATGCAAAATGCCAAAATGAAATTAATAGACCTTCTGGGCTAGCGTCGTTTGGGCTTAAAAAGAAAAAAAAAGTGCAAAAACAGATTTTAAATTACGTCTAAAGGGGCGTTTTATTTACGTTTTGTGTGTTACCTTTATTTGTTAAATATCATGTTCTTGGCACTTAAACCATAAAATTCAGTTCAACAGTAATATCGCAAAATAATTTTAAAATGAGCATATCTTTAGAATTTCCGATACACAGTCTCGCGCGTTGGAGATAAAAAACGTTTTTTTTTCGTAAAATGTTGCCATTGCTCGCTTTGAAATCGTTGAGTTTGTTCATCAAAAATTCGTTGAAGTTTTACAAAATACGAAATGAATAATAAAACAAATTCCAAATTTCAGCTTCCAGATACCGATATTCGAGTGGAGGACTACGTTATTCAAAATTTGATGGCTCTAGGTACCGTTGTTTTTTCACAGTGTGAGAAACATATATGCATTCATGCAGATTCTTCATGATTTAATTTTTTTAAATATAATGCGGGGCTCTAATATTGGGTGGCAACAATTTGAAAAGTGAGACAACGCTTGTAGTGAATCAGCGCAAAATGCCAAAACGAAATTAACTGTCCTTCTGGGCAAATTGCCCCTTTGGACTAAATATGTGTGCAAAATCTTTTGTTTGTTTTATTTGTTCTGTAATATCTTCAAACTTCCGTTAGTAATCCTACGCATTCGACACCAGCTTCTTAAACTAAAAGAGAGAGCTCACCGTCATTTCTTTTTTAATTTACAGAAGGTGTTAATGTTCATGTATCATATATTATATACATTATGCAAATTTTTGTCTGGAAGAAGCAGAATTAACCTGCAGATTAGAAATATATGTCAATGGGCATTTTTACGAGGTAGGGAAATACAATTACTTATCTGTTTCGAATAAAAAGCAAAACGTAACGCAAAACGTCGATGAAAATTCCAAGCAGAGGAATTCGAGAATAAAAGCAATTCAAATGCTTCGAAAAATTCCGTTTGCGAGAGAAAAGAGGAGAGAAAAGCTAATATCTGTGAATAAATGTTAAAGAAAGAATTCTTCGTCTAGTTTCTCCTTTTCTCCTCTGGGCAATTTTCTTGACCGTTTTCATTTTCTTTCAGTTCAGTTTATTTACCGGAAATAAGGCTGTTCCGGAATGGAGAGTATGAAAGAATATTTTCCTCGGAAGAAGTGCGTATACAATTTTAACTGAGTGCACGGTCCATTTCTTTGTTTGAATAATTCTTTCCATGCCATCACTTGTTTGAAATGCGTTTTTTTTTCTCCTCCTTAGAAATAAGCTATCATGAAATCGTGTTTTCTGAGATTTTTGTTTTGAATTAGAATGTAAAATAACAGCATTTTTTTATTTGATCTTTATAGATTGGTAGTTTTGAATGTCAGTTCAATGTATTCGTAAACATTCTTCGTATTTTGTTTCAAATACTTGTGTTTCATGAAACATTTGAATCACATTTGTTCCGGAACGGGGCACTTAGAACAACAGTGTGTATAGAAGAAACTCACGCTAGTTTGAAACGTAAGATTACAAAATTCAGTTTTGAATTCACGTTAGTTGCTTTCACACTTTAGATCATCTGGCTGGTTAACCAGCCATTCATATCTAATTCTGTTTTCACACGCACGTTTTTGCACGAATTTGATTTAACACGAGCTCAAAATAAAAGTTTCATTCTCTTTTTACGTGCATCATTTTGATGCAACACGAGCAGACCAAGTCAATTTCTAAAATTACCCCCCCCCCAAATTCTGAAAATATTGTTGCGTTCTACG
This sequence comes from Stegodyphus mimosarum, assembly GCA_000611955.2. Taxonomy (NCBI): domain Eukaryota; kingdom Metazoa; phylum Arthropoda; class Arachnida; order Araneae; family Eresidae; genus Stegodyphus; species Stegodyphus mimosarum. The sequence continues at coordinate 60,505 of KK117942.1, read as the reverse complement.
GGTTCGTGGATTTGAGAGTATCCGATGAAAACACGATGCAGAACAATAAAAAGCACAATTTATTTACAAGAATCACTATTTACAGCACAGTTCCAAAATTACCTTTAAAAGCGTCGAAAATCTACAATAAATACGCTGAAACAATCAGCAACACAGCTTCAGGCTGTAACTGTAAAGGTAGCTTCACGGCAACACTAAACTTATAATAAACACCGTGGAACAATCACCAATACACTGTCAAGCTATAATGTAAAGATAGCTTCACGGCAAAGCACTATCTCGATCGCTTTCCGTTCACAAAACTCTCGCGTAGCTTAGCACTCACAGTAAACAGCTATTCTCACAATTAATCACACTCTACTCACACTGCTTAATCACACTCTCGCAACACTTCACAATTTCGCAACTACTTCACAATTACGCAACTCACTCGCTCTCAGAAACGCAAGGGTTTATATAGCTTTTCTTTAAGTTCGACACGTTTCGAGAAATATCTCGACAGGAAGTTATTCTAGAAGCTTCCCGATTGGACCATGGGATATCGCCGATTTGGTCGCCAAATGGGCGATAAAGTCGCCAATCTGGCAACCCTTCCATACACTATTTTATGGCAACCCCAGTGCTATGCCGGAAAGCTTACATACAGGCGCAACCGCCGAATTTTTCGGAACAATATTTTGTTTATGACATACTGTCAGGACTGAGTGTTCTGTGCATACTTTTCGCGAACATATTCGTGATAGCGTTAAAATCCTGATCTCGAACAGGGAGCTGAATGCAGCTATGTTCTGTGGTAGAATAACAGTGGTTAAATAGTAGAATAACTGCATGTAAGAGGGGGTTTAAAATTACCCTTTTATTAAACTACTATTTACAGCCACTTACCAACTCGGAAGGGACAACAGAAAATAATGACCGCACTTGGGTCTAAACTGAACAATCAAATACTTTAAAATAAAGTTAAGTAGAAAATTAAGAAGTCGTTGCTCTCAGAGCTATAAACGCGAGGTTGGCCTCTATGCTAAACTATCAGTGGTGCGTAGCAAGATTTAGCTAATACTAACGCATTTAGATTACTTCAATAAGTAATAGCGTAACAGCGCTAAGGCTTAGAATTTAAATACTAGCTAGTCAGGCGAACGTCGAACAGAGCCGCAGTGATCTGAGACTAAAAGCAGCTCTCTCACACCGAGAAGTTCCTTGCTAACCTTTTAAATACAAAACTTGGCTCCACCTCAAATTAGCATAAAGCTGAAACGCGCGCTCATTCTAACGGGAAGTTGAAATAAGAGCTTACAGGAAAGAGAAAGTAACATAAAACTTTGTTAGTTAAAATTAAAACCTTACAATACTACTACACGCCTGCCTAAATAGATTGCATAACAGGACCCACGCGTATCAGTGGTAATGAAGAAAATAGTTCAGTTCTAAATGCAGATTTAATAAAAAATCTGATGGGGACCGTACATGACTTCTCGTACGGCTATTAAATTATACACATTTTGGCTGCACTTCATTTAAACTTATATCCTCGAATTTCATTATAGATATATTTCTAATTCAATGAATTCAATCACTTCGTGGCAAGGCTAAAATACATAAAAGCTCAAAAAATCTCCGATAAAAATTGTAAAATACAGCTATACAAAATATCAAATACAATTAAAATCAGCTAAAATACAATTTTTATAATTAAAATTACAGTTTCTGTATAAAAACAAGTATTCGGCGAACGGGTAGAAAGACAAAATTGAAAGTTAACTTTCGGACCCACTGTGCAAAAAGACACTGAATATGGTGCACCAACTGACTTAATTCACTCTTCTACTAAGAGTTCCAAATGTAAAAAAATAGCGGCCGTGTTAACCCTAGCGCACTTAAACTTTTAAATCGCTGATAATTCTACAACTATTGCATGCAGATTAAATAAAGGCATAAAATCATTACTGGAAATAAGAACAACATAATTTAATCACTTTTAAAGCAAAAACAATTCACTATTCAGCAACATATAAGACTACAAAACACAGCTCATCGAACCGGGCAGGAGCGTGTGTGTATATATATATATATATATATCACTAATGTCTTTACTGATATTTTTTCAGCAGCTTAATACGCGAAAATACTAGGCATGTTCATATTTTGTTTTTAAAAATATGTTTTGTAATTATATATGTATGGCATACATAGGCACAAAGGTCACGAAAAAAATCACTTCTGAATGCATTTTACAATCTGCTTTGCGAAAAAGACTCCTTTATTCCGTCCGTACATGCAGATGTCCCGCAAAAAGAGCGTGTAAATGGATTCGAGAGCTGTCAAAATGGATATTTTCGTTGAAATATGATACCCGAATTTTTTGGCGATTACAGTACTTCCTTACAATACTGCGTACGAGGAAGTAAAAAGGGTTCCAACTGATCAGAAAATTGGGTAATGATTTTGCTAAACGTGAAAATGATTTGAAACGTGAAACTGATGGGGAACGCGTTGGGAAGTTACAACGTGAACTGAAGTTGTTGACAGCCTCTTACATAGAATTGTATAACGCGGTAAAAAATGAGCACAGCGATTAAAAACTAAATTCTTTTGTAAAGTCGATGAAGCATCAACACCGGAGGAGACCCTTGTGGAGTTTGCTCAAGAGATTACTGAAAGAATATCATTCCAGAGAAAGACGATGTTCACAGCGTTTCTACTAATTGCAGTGATATTACAGCCGTATAAAAACGTATATGCATTTATTATCAGAAAGTGAAAATGTATTAAAATCTTATTTTATCTTTTTTATTTTTATCTTTTCTTTTATTATTATTTATCGTTTTCTTTCTCTTCTTGAGGAATTATTTCATTTCAAATGCAAAATGTTGCAGTAAAAATACACTCTGATGTTTACAGTGAATTTTTTTTTGTAACATACAGATTGTGTTTATTATACTTTATGTTCCAAAACGAAACGAGAAACTTCAGAAATTGAGTAAATTTCAACAGTAAAGAAGCGATTACAGCTGAAAATACAAAAAATTTTAAACGGAATTCCAGCTAAAACGATGATAAAATGAAGTAAAACCACAATAGTATCAAATAAGTGAATTCCAGCCTCCTGCAGCTAACGTGGAAGAGTTGCGAACTTCCTACGGCAAGCGTGACGCGAGGGTATATTTTTCAAAACAAGTCGCCAGAGAGCGGCGCTTCGGTCGCCGGAGGTTGCAGCAGATAAATCCTTAATTGCATTTGCATATTTTAACCATCAGCGTCACTCACAGGAGAGAAATTTTCATCGCCGTCTCTTCCTCTTCAATGGACGGATCATCACTCAATTATCTTCAATTTGCCAAGTTACGCATCATTCATTTCATGCTTCGGTATTCATCATTCATCTCATTTGTTCGATTGCGAGAGATGATGAGAAGTTTTTTATTTTCCTCTGTTTCTTTCGTTCGCTGCACATTCCTTTCAAGATATAAATTTACTAGTCTAGAAGCGACACATACAAAAATTAAGTATTACAAGGTATGCGCTATTTTTATGCGTTAGTTTTCAGTTTTGACGCCACGTCTAAAATAATGACTTTAGAAGCGACTTCGGCGGAGTTTTTTTTCTGCCGGCTTTGGCACGGAGTGCAAAAGGCTTATAATCAGCAATAGTGAGTAATTGAAAAGGAAAAGAACTTCATTATACTATTATTTTTAGTGCACACTCTGCACCAAAAAAAGGGGGTGGGGACAATTCTATATCTTCCGTTTTCTACTGCGTCGACTAACGAAATTGAACTTGCATTTTTCATGTCTCGAAAGCGGGAGTTAGGATATATATTAGATTCATACTACATAGATTTGTTCAAACATAGGTAATTTGACACAAAATCGGACTTTTTCTGATTTGACATAACGATTTTCTTTTCATATTTCGATTCTACGATTCAAATTATGCCAAAGTGCCAAGCCTTGTAAAAATCACACGAGTAGTTTTTAAAAAATATGATGTGGTCACCACATGATGTATGGCTTATTAAATTATAAAAATTTCATTTAAACTTATTTCATCGAATTTCATTATATATGAATTAATTAAATTTGAATGAACTGAATTAATGGAATGAAATATATATAATTGAATGAGATACATTGCAAAGCAAAAATATATAAATACTTGAAACATCTTCATTAAAAATTGTAAAAGATAGAAAAACACAAAACACTAAATACAGTTAAAACAGTTGAAAAAATTACAATAAAATTAGAGTTTCTGCGGAAAAATAAGCAATTCGGCCAGCGGGCAAGAAGGCAGATTTTTTGGTGCACAAAACTGAAAGTTCACGTTTGGTCCCACTCGGCAAGAAGACATTGAAGGTGCAGAAAGTGACTCAATTCACTATTCTATTGAGTTTCAAAAGAAAACAAATGGCGGTTCTTTAGGCTTAACTCGTCAATGTTAAGTTGTTGATAATTTTCAAACTATTGCATGCAGATTAAAGAAGGCATAAAAATCTTAAACGGAACATAGAAACATATCATTCAATCCCTTCAAAGCAAGAAATGCACAATTTACCAACATATAAGAATAAAAAAATCTAAATTCACCGAGACAGGTAACAGAGTAGGAATAAAGATATAAACATATTTATACACGAATGGTGCAGTTGATTGTAACGAAAAAGGGAAGTGCACAATTACATGTTATAGACTTCCCATATACAAAATTTCGATGTTCAACGGTTAAGCGCTCTTGAGGTATGCGAGATACATTCATCCGCACGTACGTACAGACGTGAAGAAAAAAAAAACCTCTTCTGAATCCATTTTAAATCCATTTTACAATCCGCTTTGGCAAAAATAATCCATTTGTTCTGTTCTGTACGTACAGATGTCACTCAAAAACCGCCTTCAAATGGCTTCGAGAGTGGTCGAAATGGATATTTTCTTTGAAATATGGCATCCGAAATTTTTCGCGATTACAATACCTCCTTTGGCGGAGTCCTGAATGGTCATGGGACAAGGAACCTTGCTAGGAGGACTGGACTTTATCCACTATATTACTATTACCTAAAATTCTTTGGCCGCTGATTGCTTTTGCAATTTGTACGATTTTCCCGGCTTCATTTTCAATCGACGGAAATCCTTTAACATTGATGGCAACTTTCGGCCATCGCATTTATTCAATCACCATTCCTGTGTCGTGTTTTCATTTCGTCTAGTGCTTTATTTGCAGAGCTACAAACATGGCTGACATAATAGGCTTTCAATTTTTTCACGATTACTTGATGCATTGATTAGACTAACGAAATGATGCTCAGTGGAAGAAATGAAAGCTCTACATTTCAATACAATGTTATGAGCGCTTCAGCAACGCGGAACATTATCAAGAATAGCTCACGTTTTGCTTTTCTAAGTAACGTTTGACTTAGAATGAATTTTCAAACCAATCGTTAAAGAGGACTATCACAACCCGGCTGAGATTCCGCAGCGTATCGCGTATATTTGAAATTCGTTTTTTGGACAAATTAAATGGAGATAATTAAGATAACGCATATAGGCAAAATCGCGTTTCTTAAGTCCGTTGTGACAAACTGTAACAGCAAAGGGATCATTAGGAAAACAAACAGCTGGTTATTATTAGAGACTTCCTCTTTCGGACTAACTTAAAGAAACTCATTTTTAGGGCCCAGGTGGAAACGATCGGCTATGAGATTGTCCTGAAGGCAAATGGGTCTCTATCCACTAATGCTTTTATGATACCGACTTGTTTACGGGTGTTCGCTGGCTTTTTGTTAGAAGAGACGAAGCAGTGGAGTTGAATGGACATGTAGCCAGAGAAAAGGCTGGCGGAAAGCTCGCTCTTTCCCATCTGTAAGATATAGCTATGTAACGATTTTCCCTTCTGTAAGATACAGCTATGTAACGATTTACGCTATTCATCCATTATTTAACCACGAATGAATTTGTTGTTAAGTTTTAAATAAATTTTAAAAGAAAAAAAGCTCGGAAGCGTTACACCGTGTTCAGGGAATGAACTGCGTCGGTCGTGCGATGTCAAAAAGGTTGTTGATTCTGCACTATATTAATCCTCCATTGTATTGTTACGTAACGTTTCGCTACCATGTATTTATCATCCAATAATTTCTAAATATGTTTCTGTGGCGTGAAATAAGAAATTTTCTCCCTTCCCCTAGAGTTGCAAAAACAACTTTCAATGCTGCTTTTAAACAAAACATGAAATCTTTCTTCATTTTTAATAACATGTTTAATTGATGCTATTTAAAATGTATGCATCGTTACTGCAACTCATAAAATTGTGTTTTTAATGCATGTGTTATATATTGGGCACAAAATTATTAATTTTCATCGAACGATTATTTTAATAAATGTCAATATTTGCGAAAATTTCTTTCATTTAACTTCAATTTTTTCACTGTTTTCGAACGCCCGATGAATTGACTCGAAATGCATTCTATGTATTAAAACCAAATAATTCTGTTTTAAGTATTATTCTCATTTGTTCTTGACGAATGATTTTTGTAAAGTGTTTGGGATGAATAGGTCTATATTATTAGTTTTTCCAAAGCAGTCAAGGGTGAAAATAACTCTGCCTTTGAGTGATGTATGGCTTTAAAAGAATCTTTTATCGACCAAAAAACGTTCATAGAAGCAAACAATAGGATATATTATAAATTAGGTTAAACTTAATTTCTATGCATTAGGTATTGTGTTAGAAAAGTCCAATAAAGATCTAAAATATGACCAAAGATTCTATTTCTTGCTTAGGTGAGTGGATAGTATACTGTTGTAATGTAATGTAAGTATACTGTTGTAATGTACGAGTGTGCTGCAACCTTTCTGGCCGATAATAATCGGCCTCGTGGTTAACGCAGTCCACCCAACACAGACAAACAAATATGCAGTTTAAAAGATTAAAACAGAAAAACAGTCTAAAACATCTGTAAGGACTTTATTTTATTCTAACCAATTATTTTTAGTTTTACTTTCCTTTCCCTTCTGATTTCATTTTGCTACCGGAATGTAAATTTCTTAATGACGTAGTTATGCTAATCTAAGCGTGTTTCAGAAATAGTATTTAAGCTGTATTTTATGAGTTCGAAAGAGTAGTAGCGGAGTTAGGTCCAATGTTTATGCTGCGAATTTGAAATTAGCTCTCTAGTCGATGTTACACACCTTTTCAGTTACACTATTCTAAGCTCGGCTTTGCCGTGTGCAGCCGATTTAAGCGGCTTAGTTAAGCTAAGGAGCCAGTCGTTAGCCCTTTAATTTTATTTGCGATTTGTTATAGTTTTATTTTATGTTAAACTGAGTTAGCCACAAGTGGTGGTGAATTGTGAACATCAACTGCGTACATCCGTTCCTTTTAGTTAAAATAAAAGGTTATTTAAAACCTTTTACTGCAATAATTATTCTTCAAAGACATAGTGAGAATTCTCTACTTCGTCTTCTACGTAGAGTCCACGTTGTATGCCACCAAAACGAACACGGAGGCTCTATACATCAAACCAAAATTCTCAGTATTGTTCTATAGCCATATATAATGTTCATCAAATCTTTTGCAAATCTAAGCTCTTTATTGTGGCAGTAGAATTCTTTTATGTCACCATGTTTTCTCCTAACATGTCGTAATAATACGCAGTCTTCGACGAAATGTCGTTCATTGTCTTCAGCACTGCAAAAACTGCAAAGACTAATATTTTGCAAGTTAAATCTTTTCAGGTATGCCCGGAAGTGCCCGTGTCCAGTAGCTATTTGATTGTAATCAAAATCACACATCATTCTCCTATTTTTAGAAACTTCAAAGTTCAGCAAATGATCTTTCCTTTTTTCCGAAATGTTCCATTTCTCGCTATAGCAGTCATAATAGAAATCTTGATTTTACCAATAACAATTCTTTTTGTTGGTTGAATATCGAACGCATTCCCAGCATTGCCCATAGCGGCCACTTTGGCCAGCACGTATGGGCTAATATGAGCCTTATGGGCTTTCATCCAGTTTCGGGGAAAATATGGGCTTTCACCCAGTTCATTTTCACTTCATGTATTTTCTTAACTTTTATAAGATCCGTTGTATATTGCCGCACAGATTTCTTTAAACAACTAAGCAGGATGAACAGGGAGACCTGAAACTTTATTCACATAACTAAGAGGTATTACGGCCCAAATAAACAGCTACAAATAGTGTCAGGATAAAACAAATAACAGATTATGCCAAATTTACCTTAAAGCTGGACTACTCTGAATTGAACTTACAGCTCTGAAATACTGACTGACTGATTCAAACTCTAGTGCAGCCTGATATTTATAGTTTTGCTTAAGAGGGAGGGTAAGAAGAACTTCTGAAATCTTCGAGAAAACTCGCCCCTAGACTTTTCAAAATGAGTTTTCTATACGTTTCTAGAATATCGCCACATTAGTGGTATTCTATCCAATTTTACGATAAAACTGCCGCCAAGGCTCAATAGAGAAGTTTCTTTATTTCCGATTCTACTTCGGATAGCTTTAAAATTCAAACACGAGTCTAATCATAGTTAAAAATTATATTAGAAAAAAAAATCTGAAAGATTTCAGATTTTAAATTACGTCCAAAGGCGCGTTTTTTTAACGTTTCGTGTGCTACCTTTTTTTATTAAATATCATGTACTACGTACTCAAACCATAAAATTCAGTTCAAAATCAATATCGCAAAAGCATTTTAAAATGAACATATCTTTAGAATTTCCGTAAGTCTCGTGCGCTGAAGATAAAAGTTTTTTTTTTCCGTACAGTGTTGCCATTGCTCGCTTTGAAATCATTTAGTTTGTTAATCAGAAATTCGATGAAATGTTACAAAACATAAAATCGATAATAAAGCAAATTTCAAATTCAAAATTAGGGCTTCCAGATGCCCATATTCGCAGTAGGATTACGTCATTCAAAATTCGATGGCTCTAGGTTTTATCACAATGCGAGAAACATGCATACATTTATGCAGATTTTTCATTTTTTTAAATTTAATGCAGAGCGATAACATTTAGTGGCAACAATTTGAAAAGTGATACGCCGTTTTTGTGTTTCCGACGCAAAATCGCAAAACGAAAGTAATAGTCCTTCGGGACTAAATCCCTTTGGACTAATAATGCATGAAAAGTCAAATACAAACACAGTATTTCATCACAAATTCAAAAGTAAATGAAATACACTCTAAACATAAAATTACCACACAAAACGCAGGGAATAAGTTAATAAATAATAAAACCCGATGCATAAAAACGAAAAAAATATATTAAAAGCAATTTGCAAATAGGGCCAGATGGTGGCCCATTGGTAAGACCGCCAGAACATTGCTCATTCGATTCGGGTGAAAATCCCGATCAACGGGATTATATGGGAGCTTTCGTCGTCACCCCCTTCCAATGTATAACGTGAATGCCAGTCAAATTTCCTTAGAAAGTTTTTCATGAAACCATCTTTGCTTTCACGAAGGTAGCCCTAATGTGTTTCGCTGTAAACATATCCAAATTACTAATTAAAGTATTTACATGAATTACAACAATGTTAAAAGATGTACTTTGCACATCCTTAACCGTTTAATAGGGACGAGACATCATCTTGGGCGGCGCGAACATAAAGAAATCCCACAAACAAGCCGTAACCGCGCAATAATACGAGAGAACAAAACCGCTGTCGGTTTCCGTTAAGTTCGCTCTTCCAGACTTTTTCGCGGGATTAGGGATCAAGGGGATCGTAAAAGGCGGTTTACGGCTGTCCATAAAAATAAAAGCTCCGAAAATTATTCTCCCATAGAACCAAACGGGCAGAGGTGGCCAGAAAAGGACACTTTTTTTTTTTCTTTCCTTGAATTTCTTGTTTTCCGAATAAAATAAGATTTTACCCGGATATTTGGAAACAAAGCCCAAAGGCCAGATGATGAGAGTTTATCGTAAATTGAAAAATGATGTCAGAGGCTTCAAAATTCACCAGAACGGCTTTAGTGCTTGGTGTAGTAAAAAAGGCTGAGTTTCTCATTTATTCTTGGCAAAGGAATTTGTAAAGTGTTTGGGATGCATATGTGTAAATTTTTAGTTTTTTCAAAGCAACCAAAGGTAAAAATATTGGTAAGGTAATAATATGATACGAAAGGCGGATCTTTAAATTATAGAGTTTTATTTAACTTTCTAACCATATTTTATGTGTTGTACTTTTCTGTCAAGCTTCATTTTCATTTCCCTGCCAGAAAGTAAATTTTCAGCGCGCGCGATGTTCAAATTAGTTAGAAAGAAGTTAGGAGTACTTAAAGTAAGATTTTGGAGGGGAAAATCAGAGCATGTTCTGCCTGCTTGAAGGCCACGTTGCTAACTTTGATTCTCTGGCGATCAGTATTCTGCGGCACTCAGTTATTCTTGCCATTAGGCTTGTTTACACCGATTTCGGTCAGAGCCAGCTTACGTGCCAGTTACACTGTGAAGCCGTTAGTCTACACTGAAATTTCATTAAATTTAGTTCATTCATTATCTTTGTTTTAAAGCCAAAGCTATTGGCTTCTGTAAGCGCGAGTTGGTGCGTTTGTTAAACTTTATTTGGATTAACAAAAGGGTTCTTTACACCCTTTCCCTGTGGTATTTATAAGACGCAACGAAAACTTACAAGTTGTCGCTTAGGCTGTGTTCAGACGGCGACGCAAATGTCACAGGGGCACAGTCAGAAGCAATAAAATGCGGGAACTCAGTTCACACTTATGACACAGGGTCTAAGCCACACTCACTTAGAGAAGCTAAATTTGAGCATGCGTGGATGTGTCTATAGCTTTCCCGCTCTGTTTTCCCATTCAAGTTTCGTGCGTTCGCTCTGATTAGGCCGACGATTATCCGAAGTCGGCATAAAGTTGAAAACTTCGAACTTTATGCCAAGAGCCCTAAACCAAATTTTGTGACGTAGCACAGATTCCTTGCCTGGCAACACAGCTGGGCTTAAGCCCTTTATACTGTCGTCTGAACGCAGTTTTAGAGTTCTGGTCTATTTGTATGCTACCTAAGAAGTCTAGATCTTTTAAAGTTGTTAGTTAGACTTACTAACTACGTACACCACGAAAGAATGCAAGAAAGAATATAATAATTTCTTATAGTTCCGAACGACCTTAAGGACGACTAGGAACAGAGATGAGACCCAGTTGGTCAGATTCATTTAATAACGAATTATCGTCCGTCAGACATTTTATTCAGGCTCTGCTGTAATGACCGTCAGAAAGTTTGGAGTATAAAACATGAGAAATGAACTATTCATTTGCCGAGATTCGAACCACGGGTCGTCTAGAATGGTAGCTGGATATGCTGACCATTTACACCCTAATAGCACGCACGGGGAATGCCATACAGTTACCTCCCAATTAGCCAGGAACAGATCGGGATGCGGATTAACCAGACTTTGTTTAATAAAAAAATACTAAATTTGTTACTGTAAAACGAAATAAGAGTTGTTGAGTCATTATGGTTATTTTAAAGCAGCAGATGTGAAAAATGAGCACTGCCCCTCGCCGGGACTCGAACCTGGACCTCTCGAATACCCGCCGAGTATGCTAAAGTTATACCACAAAGGCATGTAGAAAGGAGGGAGATAATACCTTATATTCTCCCTAACCGCCAAATCCTGGTGGTAAAGAATCACAATCCACCACCTTTTAGTTCGGGTGCCAGTGTAGAGTCATTAGATTATTTTGAAGTAGGAGACGTGAAAAATGAGCAACACCTTCGCCGGGACTCGAACCTGGATCTCCCGAATACTCGCCGAGTGTGGTACGGATACACCACGAAGGCATGTAGACAGGAGGGAGAAAATATTTTATAAAGTTACTATCACAAGTCATCAGCTTAAAACTAATACGTGTACAGAAAGTAGTTCTTATGAAACAGAATTTTAAATAAACACTGCCCAAGTCCTGATTATACTTACAGATTTGGACGAACAGACTGTGACAATTGCACTTGGCGGTAACAGACGTGTTGGTACTAAATCTTTAATTGAAGAAATTCAGTGCATGATTTATTATTTGATAGCACTGTACTTAAATTTTCATGTTTTGTATATAAAATTTTGAAATAGTTAATTTAAAACATTTGTAGTTTTTTTATTTCTTGAACAACTTTCTGTACCTAAACCTATTAAAGTCATAATTGGATCTATTTATTTTATATACACGAGTACTCTATTTTTATTGTATGTTTAATTGTATTAATTGCATTGTATTCAAATTTAATTGTAGTGTAGTCAAAATTATGTTCAATTACGTTAATTGGTACTTAGTATGCGGAACATAGCTAAATTGTAAAATAGTATAAATGTAATAGCTAAATTATAAAAGTGCAGATTTTACGTTTTGAATAATCTTGCATAATTTTGTTCAGTAACTTTTCCTTGCATTGTATTTAAACTGTGTTTCTAGCTGTATTAGTTGTGTTTTTCTTTTGCAATCCTTGCATTTTTAAATGCCTGCTAATCAAATTGCGCAGTTTTACATTGGCAAGTTAATTGCATTCTGTTTTGGTGGTAGCAAGTATCTGGAATTTTAATACAGTTTTACTGTAGAAGTTGAAATTACGTTCTTGAATAATTTTACACAACTGAATACTATTTTAATCTAATGTAATACTATTTTAATCTAATGTCTGTAACTATATTGTTTTCCACTTTACATTTCAATTTGTACATCCCGCGTCCCAACTGATTACCTAAAGTTTGTGCTTTTAAAACCCATTGTTACATAAGGAACAATATGTGGTTACTTGTAATATTAATGTAGTGCAATAACTTTATCCTGTTGTATATTGTGTTGAGAATGCCTTTGGGTAATCTGCAAAGTTTTGGCTGCTATTTAGTTCATCTGCCATTTTTGTAATATTATGTATTGCGTATTGTGCATTAGAAAGCTTTTGGTTTATCTACAACGCCTTGGGTGCCATTAATAATTTCATTTACCATTTTCGTAAATATTGAGTATTTTAGTTTTCAGTTTTGCTACCTAGAGGTATTGAATTCTATTGCTCCACAGTATTGTTGTGCAATAATGTTCTTACAGATTATGTATAAATGTAAATAAATTTAGTGAAATTATATGTAAAATTGTAGGTTTTTTTTTTTTTTAAATTTAAAGTTTTTTTTTTTTTTTTTTTTTTTTTTTTTTTTTTTTTTTTTTTTTTTAGTAATTAAATCTAAAGAGGCGAAGCTTTGCCGGAAAAATAAGAATACAGGGGCAAGGCTATTTAACATTGAGTAAATGGCTATCTCGTTAAATTGGCGAGATATCGCCAAGCTAGCAAGACTTTGGGCAACTAATTTTTGTCACCAAAGAAATTTTTCTCACCTGGGAAGAAATAAACAAAAGTTGCCAAGCTTGGTGACCATTTGGCAACATTTTGGTTCGGTCCCTGTATAACTGTAATGCAGATTGTAATTGAATAACTCTAATTGATCGTATATGCAACTATAACCATACCCAGTCTTTACACGTAACTTTAACCGTATATATCTTCCAATAATTTCGAGAAATAGAATTTACTCGGCGGCCGGGAGGAAACTATATAAGATCGGAGAGAGCAACTACGCTTCCCAGCAGTTGTTATTTCAGAGTTGAATTCGGAGTAATAAGATAACCGTGTTAAATTCGCTCTTGCGATGCGTTTTGCATTGCGTTGTGTTTAACGTTCTTAGTAGTTTGAAGTGTAACTACTTATTGTACTCTGTGACACTGTGAAGAGACGTACGAGTATTTTTGTGGAAAGTACTAGAACTATGAAGTGTTTCTTTGCATAAAATAACTTTTATGAAGCTATCATTGGTTATCTGTGAATTCAATCTATTACGAATCCGTACGCACACAGCAATATTGTATCCTTGTACTATCTTCTCTTTCAAGTCACCTGATTTTCTCCCTTTCGAGACATTATAGAGGTGACTAAAAACGTTTTGTGGTAAATTTTGATATGACATGTGGTAAAAATTCGTAGATTTTCACAGTAACATTGCACCTTACGTGCTTCCCCCCAATACTTGTAAAGACACCTTTATAAAGTCTCACCTTCTTTAGAAACATCAACTACTTGAGACTCAAACCTAAAAGCTAAGCGAATTATCGGTATGTTCATTATGAAGGCGAGGAAAATGAGAAGGGTGTAAAATGCCTGCTATTGAAGCCAGATAATTCAACAAAGGTATTTCTTGTGCTTACAAAACCAGCCAGCACATACAGTGTAACTCAATATGTAATGAATTCAGTTTAAAACTAAGCTAAGTTGCAAGAAGACTTCATTTAACATTAACTTAACAGAAGGAATGGTGTCTTCCGAAAACATCGTGGACGAAAACGTCGAGGAGAAAACAACGCAAGTCGCAAACGTCGTAGTACGAAACATCGTGGGAGAAAAGAAGCCAAAGAGAAAATATCGCAGCTCTAAGAGATCGTGGTACAAAATATCGTCCTCGAAAATAAAGCGGTTCATAAACTTCGCAGTTTAAAAACATCGTCGTAAAATAATTAAACATGCTAGAAAAGTAAATTAAAAATTTAGCAACCATCGATTGTTTTGGTTTTGTTTACATTTTGTTGATAAATAAATCATTATTATTTTCAAAAACGTAATAAATACAAAAATATCAGAAACATAGATAAATGAATGACTTATATTTATTTAATGAGCAATGAAAGGACTTTTACTCTATCCAATATTTCAGATAAGAATATTGAATTAATAATTGTATAAACGTTTGATGTAAATAAAAATTAATATTTCCGCAATTACGTAACTGTCCACTTTATTAAAGAATTGGAGTATCTGGCTTTCAAATGAAATAAGTTTAAATGGATTGCACCAGAAAGTGTCTTTACTTCAACACGCGGACAAGGAAATCATGTGGTATCACATCGGCTTTTCACTTCCTTGTATATGAAGCAAAGGAAGTATTGTAATCACGAAAAATTTCGGGTATCACGTTTCAACGAAAATATCCATTTCGATAGCTCTCCAATCCTTGCACGATTTTTTTTGCGTAACATATTTACGAACTTAAAAAATAAGCAAATTTTTTTCTTTTCTTTTTTTTTTTTCAAAACGGATTGTGAAATGGATTTAAAAGGGATTCAGAAGATATTTTGTGACGTCTGTACGTATGTATGCATGTAACTCGTATAACTCAAAAACGGGTAACCTCAGAACATTGAAATTTTGCATATGGGACTGCTATAGCACGTAATTGAGCAAATCTTTTTTTGGTTGGAATCAGAAGCACTAAAAGGATATATATATATATATGCACCAACTCTCGGTGAGCCCAGGTTTTTTTATTCTTATATATTGGTAAAATGTACATTTTTTTCTTTAAAAGAGATTGAATTATGTTGTTGTTATGTTCCTATTAATTCGCCCAGACGGTATAGTGGTTAGGGGAGCTGGCTACGATACCAAAGGGCCTTTGTTCGAATCCCGGAGAAGGCATGGCTGTAACTGTCTGTCCCTTCATGGGAGGCAAAGGTGGCCCATCCATAATAAAGTGACCACCACTTCTTGCCTTAGTAGTGGCCAAGCCGAAGTCGGCCGAGAGCCCGCCGCTGGAACAAAAAAAAATTTCTATTAAGGTTTTTATGTCTTTAGTTAATCTGCATGTGATAGTTGTAGAATTATTAACAATTTAAAAGATGTTTAAGTGTTACTAAGTGCAACAAACCCGCCATTTGTTTACATTTGAAACTGGTAGTAGAATAGTTAATTAAGTCAGTTTCTGCTCCATCTTCAGTGTCTTTTTGCCGACTGATAGCAAAAGTAATCTTTCAGTTTTGTGCAAAGAAAAATCTGTCTTTCTTCCCGCTGACCAATTGCTTGTTTTTGCCTAGAAATTCTAATATTAATTGTAAAATGTTTTTAACTGTTTTAACTTCATTTATTTTTTTAATGAAACTGTTTTGAGTTTTTACGAATTTTTGCCTTGCCGGAAGTGAGAATTGAATTAACGGAATGAGAACTATATCGCTAATGAAATTTGAGGAAATCGCTATAAATAGCAGCAAAAAAATGTGTATAATTTAATAGGCCATACAAGGAAGTCATGTGGTGTTGACATCAGATTTTTTTTAACTAGCATATATCGATACAACTGTAAATGAACATTTTTAGATGCCATCAATTAATATATAATTAACAAATGTTCTAAATTCCAATATTTCATATTAACTACTACGTTTTCGAAATTATTTCACTTTTGGTTTCCGGGCTCAGTTCACTTTTCAACTTTCCCTCGGACATTTTTTGAACATTTTTTTATTTTCATACTGATCATAACTACTTATATTTATTTATTTTATTCTAATTTCTTCACTTTTTTATTATTTCCTTTGATTTTGATGCTTTTTTTTAATTTATTGATAATTTGTTCACTTTTCATTTGTTTTTTTATTTTATTTATTTATTCTTTTTGATATTTTAATTTATTCATCATTACTTTAGGGTATGGATATTTTTTTAATCTCTTCAGATTTTATTTAATTTTAATTAGACCATTAATTATCATGTAATTTATTATTATTTGTTTACTTTTCTCCATCGTTTCTGACGGCTTTCCTTGATTCCTAGTGCATCTAATATTAGAAATTAAACTCTGATGGCAACACATGTCGAATTCCTTGGATGAAAAATGGATGATAGCGTAATGTGACTTGACTTCGGACTCAGAAGGAGGGGGGGGAAGAAAAAAGAAAGAAATCTGGAAAATCGAAGCTCTATTAGAGAAAGAAGCATATGACGAAAACGAAAACCACCTGGCCTTTTTTAGTTTCTATGTATTTCATTCTGTGTCGCTAAGAATAAAAATACAAATCAAACCAAAAAAAGGGGAGGGATGAAAGAGGGAGAGAGACAAGAAAGACAACCCCTGACTGCGAGGAATGAAAAACGCAGCGTGTTTTGTGAAAGGTATTAATGTTCACGCAACAGAAATTACACCCCATGTTCATAATTGCGCGCATATAATACTGAAACGAATCTCTCTTCTCTGACACCTGCACCACCCCAACTACCACCACCAAGACATATCACCCTGGGGTGTCATACCAGAATGGCACAGCAAGGACTCCCGTTACATTTTCGGTGTTATTTCCCTGGCTGCATTGTGCAAACAATAGACTGGTCGGCACGAGATGTTATGCACTCAGCTTCTATATCGAGCTCTGTGCTTTGTGAATGCGCTCTGATGCGGAGAGTTTCCAACATTGAGGACATAATGTTGTGCCGAGAAAAATAAACCCATGCTGAACTAACAGATGTGCCAGACGCATCCTAAAATGCAACTTTAAAAATAGCACATTTCATGGGCATCCACAAAATATTATTTTCGAGGAATGGGTAAACATTAGACACGAATTAATTAGATCAGTAATTTTGTGTTTAATTATTTGACCTGGAGATTACAAGTAGAATCAAAAACACTGTAGAATTACATATATATGCGAAAACTATCAATATAAAAATATTTTTTAATTCGATTCTAAAGGCAAGCATGTACCTTCTCTGGTGGATGGACGCGTGTGGTTCAGTTCTAAAGTTCTAAAGCGAATTTTTATAATCAAGAAATAAACAATCAAGAATTTATTCGAGTAAGATTTATGTTTTATGCCTGTAAAAATATAGTTCTTGCAAGTACTAAATCTTTTTAAATATAAAACATAAACCTTATGTGAATACTATAACACTTAACTTTCAGAACTATTAACATAGCACTTTCTTGTTCATGTTTCATTCTCATGACCAAAATTCTAACACAGTGTAATACCTAAGTGTTGCCATCTTAGTTTATAATAAGAAATACCCAAATTTAACAGAGATCCCTGGATAATTATATAATTATACAACATTACATTATTATTTTATATCTGCTTATTATGTTACATTATTACTTAATAAACATATTAATTTTTGTGTTGAATCTTTCTTGTTCTTCTTTTCTGTTGACGCCACCAGAAAATTAAGTACATTCAAACAACTAGCGTGAATATACGTTTAGAGAAAGAATGTTGGCAGCTTAACCACTGGCGATGCATCTTTCGTAGTTTTCTCGAATTCATAGCGTAGTGCGTTTCCGTGAGTTTCTGGCTTTTGGTAAATAACTCCGTTTAGAAGTAGTATTTAAATAAAAAAAATGATATCTGTAGAAGTATCAATGTAATAACAGCGATGCGGCAAGATATATATGTCAGCCAAGCTAAATTAAAGTATTGACTAAGTCATCATTTCATAACGAATTTTATTCTATTATTTGTTTTATTTATTAATTTAAAATTCATTATAATTATTTTTTATTTATTAATTTAACATTTTTTTATTATTATTTTTTCCCCATAATCTACTGAACGTTCTCAACAGTGGCAATAATTACATCAGCTGAACGTGACTTAACTAATGAACTTATGAACTTTTTTTTCTTCCTTTTCTTTTTTTAACTGTTAAAAACTTTAAACCATAAAATAACAACAGTACAACATAGAATAACAGTGCCCTTATGATAAAGCAATAAACACTATTTTTTGTTTAATTTTTATATGTTTACTTTTAAGTCCCGTGTTATGTATATGTATGTATGCATTGTAAGGTCATGTTGTTATGGGCATACTGTAAGTTATGTATAGTTTTATGGTGTTATGTGTATATGCTATTTTTTATTTTTTCAATTCTATGTAAATATCGGGTATGCCACTGATGTACTACCAGCGCTATTATAACCAATGTAAAAAACAATAACTATTTCAACAGTAACAACAGTTCTTGTGCTTGAAATATATAAACTTCCGGGTCGGCTGTCTCGTTACCCCTGGGAGCTGTTGTTCTGGATTGGAGAGGGCGTGGAACATGCACCTGTTTATTTATGCCAGACATCAGGTGTTTTTGCTCTTTGTCACCAGTCACCATCAATCGTGTTTAAATTACAGACAAATTTAGTTTCTAACTTACTATTTGAATTAGTAAATATTTTAGGTATTGCTGTGGTCTCAGCCGCAAGAAACAGATTTTAAATTTTGTTATTGTTTTAGTTTATAAACCATCAGATCGAAGTATATATAAGCTAGTTGCTTTTAGTATTGTTGTACTCACTTAGTATTTGTGGATTTGGTTTGGTTTGGCTTAATTAATTATGGCAAAGCACGTAAGAGTGCACAAGTGCCTAAAAGGAGAGATGCCAACTACAAAATTACAAAAAATAATTTAACTACAACTGTCTAAGAGGAGAGATGACTTCGTGGAGGATTTTCTAAGGGAAACGGACTCGTATACACATTAAACAACGGGAAAACACGAAACCCCCCTAACGCATCCAGCCTGTTCGCCTGGAATCTAACCCAGGTCGGAACGACTAGTGTTCAGCGACTTTACGGATCAATACCTAGTGTTTATGAAGCCTCAGATAAAACAGGACGATAATTCGCCGAGTTTAGAAAGTTAAAGTAGATGATCAAATTACGTTAAATTAGGTTTAACCTTATAAAAATGCCACGTTTTAAAATCGTTGTCATCTTTTGGTTCGTTCTTCAAGACAGAGATTTGCGTATGGTCCCTGAAGGTGAAATGTGAAATGTGAAATGCGGGGAGGCCCGATCCGCCTAGTCTTTATAAGACCAAATGATCTTAAAAGGGTCTCCCTCTCAAAATAAATAAATAAATAAATAAATAAAATCATATTTGGATGCCAAAGACAGATCTATTACTATTTATTAAAGACATGGCATAATTGGCAAATCCCTTAAGTTTCTCAAGATTCATTGGCCCCTCACCCAGGTGCTTTTTCCTTATGTCATCCAACAGAGGACATGAATGTAGATAATGCTCCGCGTTCCCAAGCACCCGACAAAGTGCACAGTAGTCGGTATCTTGTAGTTTAAACCTGGAGAGGTACGCGGGGAATCTACCATGTCTAGTTAAAAATTGGTTAACATCTATATTTGAAAAGAGTGGCATACCTTTTTTAATTTCGATGTTCTGTAATAATCCCGCGCATCTCTCAGATTGACGCCATTGTGACGACCAGATCTCCATATAGAATTTTTTCATATGTTTGGTTGCGTAGCTCTTTGAACCTGAGATTTCAATATAATTTGTATTTTCATCGATTGCAGCCTGTTTGGCCAGCACGTCAGCCCTTTCATTGCCTGTAAATCCAACATGGGCCTTTACCCAATGTAGCTGTATATTCATTTTGCGATTCAAGAATTTAAAAATTTCTTTAATCTCAAAAATCAAATAATTATTGGCACGGGTCGAGGACAGGGACTGAAGAACAGAGATGCAGTCACAATAAATATTTATCGAGTAGACACTGGTTAAGTTATGTTGGATCCAATTTAGTGCCTTTAAAAGAGCGCAGCATTCTGCCTGAAATACGGAATTATAATTGTTTAATTTGTACAATTCATAGGCAATTTCAGTTCCATAATAATATATAACAAAGGCAGCTCCATATTTATCGTCCTGCCCCGACCCGTCAGTATACACATCAATTTCGCTGACAGTGGGAATGAAGTCCCTGAAGGTATCCACTTTCTTCTGAAATCTAATTTTAGATTTGGAAATTGCAACATTATTGAAGTTCAAATGGATACCGACACCATTTATAATGACTAATTATAAAATCATTTTTAATTGGTTTGTTTTGATTTATAAGGCAAAGCATTCGTAGGCTATCTATCTGCCTGAGGTAAGGAATGCCTTCGTGGAGGACTTCCCACGGGAAACAGGCTTGTACATACGTTACACATGGGAAAAACCACGAGATCACCTCGTTCGCCAGGATTCGAACCCCGGACGGAATGACCAGTGTTCAGCGGTTTTATCGTTCTGCCGCTTGTGCGCAGTTATAAAATCAAAAGCTTCATAAGATTATGACACTTATCAAGATGAGCTTTAAGCTTGAAAAACAGCCGTTTAAATTTGAAATAAGTAATCCCTTGTAAAGATTCCGACACTTTTACGAAAATTAGCTTAAAAACGATGGCTTCCTAAAGGTTGAAAAGTAAAAAACATCATTACTCAAGGCTGTGGACATGCAGAAGAGATTTTTTGTATTATTATTCATAGCCAACATCGAAGTTATCTACCGGATGATGTAAAAGGAACAGAATAGTAAAAATTCAATAATTCGAAAAACATAGGTAATAGTATGATGCAATTTTTAAAGAAATGCATAGAAAACATGGGACTTTTTAATAACGAATTATTATCCGAACAGTTACATTTCTCTTCAATAGGTGGCGCTTCAGTTGTGTCAGACGTTCGTAAAGTGGCGCAGCACAGTTCGCAATGTAGCTCGGATTATAAAGATTCAAAATGTTCAGAGTCGTGGCGCTCATTCATGGTAATAGCCGTGAAATACGGTACGGCATTCTGCGCAGCATCGAAAAGATTTCAGCGTTAATTCATATCACTCGGGAGCGTATAACTTCTTTCAATATAACTGTTAACATCGGCCGATTTCTCTACACTTACGACTTGAAACAACCATAACTTAAAACCACAAGGTGCGACTTCTGGAGACCCTGATGGCCATGCGTGCTCAAAAGAACGATTTAGGGCAATGCCATCGTCAAATTTCGATTGCAACAGATGTTGAGCAAAACACGTACGAAGGCGATCCACCTTGCCTGAATGATATATTATGGATGCTTCTCTTCCACGGAATGCTGCATCGCGATTCACTTTGATAAGAAAAAGCGGCCTCTAGTCAATGACGTGGCGAACCCAGAACACGCTACCGTTTTTGGCGGATGCAACGGATTTCCACCATAACGTGCGGGTTCTGTCTCATGCAGATGCCACAATTATTTTGCTTTTACACTTTCATCTAGTGAAATGTGCTCTACTCATTGCATAGGACTTTTGTCAGCCAGTCCGCTCCGTTTTCTATTCGTTGAAAACCCCAATTGCAAATTCATGATGTCTCCCGAAATGGATTCATTTCAGTTTCCGTTTGTCTGGATATTGTAAGAATGCAACTTCAAGCTGGTCCTTAGAAACCGTCACAGGGGAACACCTCCTGACAGAAGAAAGCCAGGACACTAGATTGTGACGTCACGAGTAGTCGTCTGAGTCGAAATCGCGAGAGGACAACGAAACAAAATACGCTGCGCGCTAGTGCGATACTTTCACTAATTCATATAGATACTTAAGTTGGATTTTATTCAAAGATTCAATATTTTTGTTCTATATAAACAGCGTGATTAATATTTCTCGGATTTTAATATATTAAGAAAATAAACAAATAAGATTTTTAGAAGTTCTTGGCCAAAAATAAAGGATAAACATTCATACTTTGTAGGTAATATTCAAAAATAAAATAAATAATAATGTCCATGGTTAACTACAGACGTTTACCCTAAAAACTGTCTTAAATTCTAAAAAATTACATCAGAGGGAAGCATTGCTAACTACAAAACAACTTGTTCCTACAAAGCTACTAACAAACATTGTGCATGAAGACACCTGTTATAATACAAATGAATTTCTATCAAAATATTTACTTCCCTGCTTATTAAACAGTAATCAACACTTCCAAAATTTTTGGAAAAAGGTTACCTCTTTTCAAAATGTTATATAGTTTCAGTATAATTTTTATAATAAATATATTTTTATATGAAAAAAAAAGTCTTATTTTAACATATAGCATTATGAATTATATGACTGTTTTTATATAGGCAGAAGAAATGTCTTAATATTATATATATAATGAATAATTTAATTACTTCAAAATTTAACACAATAAAATTTTATGTAAATTTCAGAATTTTCTGTTTCTTATTTCTAGACTTTAACTAACGAATTAACTCTTTTGTTAGGATGTGTTGCACAGGGTCCCATACGAAACGCCAATTCTCAGGCAATCGCTTCAGCGCCACCTGCTGATGGACAATTAACTAATGAATCAACTCTTCTGTTAGGAGGTGTTGCACAGCGTCTCGCACGAAACTCATATTCTCAGGGAATCGCTACAGCGCCACCTGTTGATAGAAAATGGAACTATTCTGGGAATAAAATTTTCTATTAAAAAAAAAGAAAAAAAAAAAAAGAAAGAAAGAAGGAAAGAAAACTAAAGAAAAGAAAAAAGAAAAACTCTTGTCTTTCCGTATATATGTGTGAAAAAGCATATTTGTGCTACTGTCCATACTTTTCGAATTTGCGAATTTTTACATTTTCTACTATTTTGGGATTTTCCGGTGTAGAGCAATGCTCAACGTAACGATGCCGTTACCTACGAAAACTGCACTGCTCAAGTTAAAAGCTGTCCAGAAACCTCAAATCGCACTCGGTTGAGTTTTTTTGCTGATAAGGACCAGAGTTCTATGAGGGCAGAATCAGAATCATGAAGTTATCGCCACCCGTAGTCCTCCACATGAATAAGGGCACATGGAAGCCCAAATTTTTAACTTCGAATTTTTTTACAACAAAATATGAACCTAACTATTTCATATTTTGTGACCCTTTAACGAACTTTTTATTAAAAAAACTCAACGATTTCAAAGGGAGCAGTGGCAACAGTGTAGGCATTAAAAAAGTTTTATCTCCAGCGCGCGAGACTGTTTATCAGAAATTCTGAGGATATGTTGTTTTTAAATATTTTTAGCCCAAAATATCATAAGCTCAAATGCTCTGGAAACGTGCATAAGTGCATAAATGGAAAAAAAAACTCCCGTTTTTGCGTCCCTTCGGTCTTTGTTTAGGAAAATTTTGCACTCGTTATAAAAGGTTAATCACAAAATGTTTGCTTCCTGTTCAACAAAAATTGACCAAGATACTTGATATTAAAACTGAGATTCACATTCTAGGGTAGTACACAAACTTAAAAAAGAAATGTCTGCATTTATATGTGAATAAAAATAAATACTGGCATTTTTTTTTCAAAATCTTTTTCCTAGAATCTTATAATATACATTTTCTAGAAAACACTGGCAAGCATATAGTCATACTGGCATATAGTCAATTAGTAATATTATTTACATTAATGAAAAATTTAAAAAAATCGCTTTCCGATGATTTTTATACATTTGCCAAATTATGATTCTAGAGTAATAAAACTTCGTAAGAATATTAATACCATATTTTAGATTTTGTAAATTTATAAATGACTTGTGTGATAATTCTTTCGACATATCAAAAGCAACAAAATTTTAAACAGACACTAATAAATCACAGAAATTTAGACACTAATAAATCGCAGAAAATTATCATTGATTTAAGGATGAAAAGTCAAGCTCGAATTATTCTAATTTATTTATTAGCCTATCATACACAACAACTGAAAATCGCATAACATGTCTTGGACTCATTAAAACGCTCGATATTTTCGTTCCGCATAAATTGAAAGACATTCTCTTAACACAACCAAATCGATATTTGCCATACGACCCATTTTTGAAACAAATTATCACCGTAGATGAAAAATGGATACGTCTACAATAACATTAATCGAAAAAGATCATGGTCCAAGCATGACGAATCAGCGCAAATCATATCGAAAGCTAAATTGGCTAAGAAAAAGATCATGCTGTCAATTAGATGAGATTAGATTACTGCTGTTATTTCCAAGCAACCAAACGATCAACTCAGACGTTTATTGCCAATAACTTACAAAACTGGAGTAAGTAATCAAAGAGAAAAGGCCAGAATTGGCAAATCACAAAGAAATCGTGTTCCATCACCACAACGCGACACATTTTTAACAACAGGTACAAAACAAGCTTGGTTGGGAAGTGACGTTGCATCCTCCATATAACACCGACCTTGCACCATCGGATTGACGTTTATTTCGAAGTTTACAAAACATCTTAAATGGTAAAAGTTTCAGCAATAACGATGACCTCAGTTGCACTTGCTAGCTCCCATTTGCTGATAAAAACTACGAGTTCTAAAAGCGCGGAATCATGAAGTTACTGGAAAGACAAGAAACGATCATCCAACAAAATAGAAGATATTTGAATGATTTTAACTTTAGTTCATTTTTGTACAGAAAAAATTTAGTTTTATTTCACCTCTAAAAACAGGAGTTGCTATCTTGTCAACATGATACATCATTTTAACTTGAAATTTCGCGATTAAATGTTTTCATGATCATGCAATACCATTAAAGCTATGAACCTGTAGTCATTAAATAACCAGTAATAAAACTATTTCAATTTAACTGAAAAATATAAAATCCAAAAGGTAGTTGAAAATTACGGAATTCTAGATTGATCCATGTCATATGGCACTTACATAATTCTGATGATGTAAATGGAACTAAAAGTCAAGTAACCAATAATAATTTTACAAAAGTATTAACTATCCAATCAAAATGCATTGTAAACCAAAACTAACTCAGTCTGAATTGGGATTTCACCCTGAACGTAACGCACTTGCTCTTTACGCTTCGGCTTAGTTGGACTGCTGTCTGCTACTTTCTTCTTTCTTACTGAAAATTAATAAAAAACGTGAGCTATTTTGGAATAGGCACATTTCACGTGCCAAGTTGATTGTGGCCACAACAAGCGGAAATAAAAAATGAAGATTTAATCTGCCTTCGCCTCCAATTTCCTATTCGTTTATAGATCAACACTTCTACGACGTTAAAATTCTTGCTGGTCATTACTTCAGATTTTTTTTTATTATTTCATATATATATAAAGTTTCGAAATCATTTGAAAGTTTCTAATCCTAACTTAAAAACTAGTTGAATTTCTTAAAATCAAAACTTCGGAAAACTCCTCTTATTGACGGTTCATAAAACTGTGACTGAAAAAAGATAACATTGCTGCAATTTAGTTTCATCTGGCACCTATATTATCTAGTTAAATTCTACCAGAAAATTACGAATGTAGCGTTCTGTAGCGTAAATGTAGCATTCGCAATTTTCTGGTAGACGTTAGCGTTCTAGTTTCTTTGCATTGTTTCTTGAAATAATCTTGTACACTTCCTTTGATTTAAAAGGGTTCCGGGAAAATGTAAAACATTCGAAACTAGGGCTCAAACATACAAAGTGCGCACATAAAGTAACCTGGCAGTTTTTAATAAATAAGAAAAAGATTACTAATCTGCAAATACATTATCTCTCCTTCAAAATAATCGCCAGAGGAGTCTATGTAATGTTTTCACCATTTACCGCCGAAATACTGTTTATAGCCATTGGAACTAACCGTTCGCAAAATACGCGTAACATTTGATTTAATATTCGAGACGTTCTTCAAATTTCTGGCCTTTCACGGCCATCTGAATCTTCGGAAAAAAGAAAGAAAATCATAAGTCGGGAGAATATGGTGTGTGATTTATCACTACAATTGAATGCTTAGCAAGATATTATTGTACAGACAATGCTGTATAGGACCTAGCATTATCGTGTAAAAGAAACCATTGCCCAGAATAAAAAGTTCCTTTATTACCCAACTTATTCTGTTTCTTAATCAAAAAAGCATTTTCTTGTGAAAACACTGATTAATCAATTGATTTCGAGTGATAAATTCATGATGAGTAAGTCCTTTGTCATCAAAAAGTGAAATCAACATCATCCCCCTTATGGCGAATATGTCTTTTGTAATCAAAATGTGCAATCGACATCATTTCGTTATGCAGAGCGTTTTTTTTGGGGGGGATTCGATAGAAGACGGTCTTTTTCACCGTGCAATTTGTCTTTTCGCTTCTGGGTCGCATTGTAGACACCAGGTTTCGTATCCCGCTATGATACAATTTAAGAAATTGCTGTCTGTTTCGCAATAGTTAGTAAATCTTCACAACAAGCTTTTCTGTCAAAATCCAAGGCACAAATCGAGCACAAACTTTCCTCATTTTTCAACTGAAATTAACCTATACCTTTCGTTGCTTATTCCAAGCATGTATGGAAGTTGCTGAGTTGCCACACGTCTAACAGCTTTTACCAAAAAACGAATTTTTTCCTCCTTTTCCTCATTTTTTTAAAGCTGAAGGGCGCCCTATTTCTGATTTATCGCGTCCTTATTTAAAGCAGTTTTAGTACCTGTTATACACTTGCTTTAGCGATGCATCATCGTATGTAGTTCGAATAATATCGAACGTTTCGGTAGCAGATTTACCAAACTTGTAACAAAATTTAATGGTCTAACGTTGTTGTAACTCGAAGCAAATTTTTTGTCGAAGCAAATTTGTCGAAGCAAATTTTTTTAATACAATGTTTCCTCAGTAAATCAAAATGATTCTGGTATTTTGAGATGCAAACGTAAAATAACTAATTTAAACAAGCTTTAAAAAGAGTTGAAATGTCACTCTTTCTTAAACACACATTTATATTTTCACTTTTTAGTACAAAAGAGGCGTTAGTCCCTAACGAGATATTAATTTCGAAACGGTACTTTGAGTCGAAACACTTAAATGCGTTCTATCACTTTTCAGACTGTTGCCACCAAATATTATCGCCCTGAATTATACTTAAAGAAATCAAACAATGAAGAATCTGCAAGAATGTATGCATGTCTCTTGCACTGTGAAAAAGCAACGTTACCTAGAGCCCTTAAATTTTGAATAAAGTAGTCCTCCCACGGAACATGGATACTTGAAAACCCGAATTTTTAATTTCGAATTTAGGTATTGTGTTGCTGTTGTGACTTATCTCACTTGTCTGATACTGAGATGAGAACAATCCCACGAAATTCGTCATGGTAAGGAGAGAAAGACTGCGCCTGTCATTGGCTAGAGCCTTGAACAGCATAAAGGTCGCAGTACGCCTTCTCTCAGTCGCCCTGCCAAGTTCTGCTGTCGGGGGGGACGAGTCCGAGGGTATCCCACCCCTCTTCCCCTACCACCAACCTCTTGAGAGGTCTTTCGGTTCGCCATGTATTTGGAGTGTCTCCATGACGCAAGGACACTATATTTTTACAAATATTCATTCCTTTTCGGGATTCGAACCAGAGCTTTTCGGTATCGCAGTATTCTCCCCTAACCGCTGTACCGTCTGTGAGGCTCAAGTTTGCTTTATTATTTATTTCACAATGTGTAAAACTTAACGAATTTTTGATTAACAAATTCAACAATTTCAAAGCAAGTAGTGGCAACACTGTACGGAAAAAAACATTTTCATTTGCAGCGCGCGAGCCGGAAATTCTAAAGGTATGCTGTTTTTAAATATTTTGTGATTATGCCGTTGAATCAAGTTTTATGTGGCGTAAGCTCCAAGAATGGGATATTTAATAAATAAAATAAACACGCAAAACGTTAATAATAAAAGGACAGAAAAAAAGTTTTGTAAAGCCATCTTAGTAAGAAAATTGATCATTGATATAACACGAGCTGAGAAAAAACTGCAAAACCAGAAACATGTATGCCAACATTTAACGCTGCATTGGGATTTCTAACCGTTTACTGCTATGCTGCTTTTAAAATTTTTGTAATTTTATTGTTGAATTATGTATGACGTAAATGTGAAGAAAACGATACTTAATATTAGAACAAAAGAGACTAAAAAACGGCGGTTAGTACGAGTACGTGTAACAGCAGACTGGTAGACTGCGAGCTCAGCGACAGCGCAAAAAACCTTAACAAATGTTTTTGGGTGACCGCTAAAATCTGAAATCCTTCAGATTTTATTACTTTTTAAAATTTTATTGTTTAGTTTTTTAAATTCTTTGGTTACTTTATGGGAGCATCTTGCATTTTTTCAAACGGTTTTGAAAAAAATCAACCTCAACATACAAAAGTTATGGTTATATATGTTTTTTCAATTAATTTCCTTTGTATTCTTTTTAATAAATATAGACATGGTATTAATAAATATAATAGTAACATTTAATTGAATATATTTGTGTTCAATTAAATGCAGATTTCAAATCTTATTTTAATTCGAAACTCTTACAGATAAGTAAAAAGAAATGTGCTTTTCCTTTTTCTTTCTTCTTTGAACTCATATATCTTGCCTTAACTATAAATCTTCAAAATTTCTAAGAAAGGTGTAAAATTACGTACGTATAACAACGTCTAAAACATTTTACCCATTTTCAATCCAATCATAAAAGTTCCTAAGCTTAAAACTTAACGACTTGTGCTAGAAATTCCCCCATTATATGCATGTCCTTTAAGTTGCATTTATATATTAAATTTTAACGGTTTACTGGAAATAACTATACTATACTATTTCCTTCCTCTTCTTCTTTTTTCTCCAGGAAATCTTAGAGAGATATTTCCGGGAAAACTTTCGATTACTTTGGATGCATAACAGATTACAACACGCTTATGAAAACACAAGAAAAACTCAACTCGAGTTTGTTAAAGTAGAGAAAATAATAATAATAATAATGTATAAAAAATCGTACTTTCTTGAACCTTCGCATGCCGTAGAATATTTTATATATCTATATACTTTATTTCGCATGGCGTTTGTGTATCCTAACACTCTTTGAAAATTATGTTTCAAGTAGAACTATTTTTCTTCGGCGGACGGTTAATTTCAGACGTCAGTCGCAGGCGTTAAATATAGTCCTCCAAAGAGCGGACAAACACTTTTTTCTTTCTGTTTTTCTTGTTTTATTTCTTCTCTCTGTTCTTTGCTTCTCTCCCCTCTCTCCTCCTTTCTCTTCGAGCGGCGGCATTCGAACTTCGAGTGTTATTCTTGGAATGTTTTCTCATGAACCTGCTGTGCCGAAAAAGTTTTTCGGCCAGCTTTTGAAACTACTGCTATTTGTTTTACGCTTACGAAACGGAGTTCGCACCTTTCTAAGGGTGAGCCGAAAAAGAAGTGTTAAAAAAGAGGCGGAAAATCCCAAGGCTTTAAAATCTTCAAAGAAGTGAGAAGTATTTGGATTTGAAAATTTTAGCCATTTTCAAAATACGATTTTATATTAGTTGTGTTTTAGTTAAAATTATGAATATCTGTTATTTGCAACAAAATTTTCTCCTTAAATAAAAAAAAAAAAGAAATCTGATGTGGACACACATGATTTCCATGTATGGCCTATTATTAAATTATACACATTTTTGCTGCATTGCGTTCAAAATTATTTCCTCGAATTTCATTAGAGATTCATTCAATTAATTATGTCATTCAACAAATTAAGTTCTCAATTAGCGGCAAAGCCAAAACACAGGAAAACACGAAACACCAAATACAGTTAAAACAGCTTTTTTTTTTTTTTTTCTCTAGTCCAAAGGGATTTAGTCCCGAAGGACTATTACTTTCGTTTTGCGATTTTGCGTCGATTCACTCTGAATTTCACTTTGCCACTAAATGTTATCGCTCTGCATTAAATTTTAAAAAATGAAAAATCTGCATAAATGTATGCATGTTTCTCGCATTGTGATAAAACCTAGAGCCATCGAATTTTGAATGACGTAATCCTACTGCGAATATGGGCATCTGGAAGCCCTAATTTTGAATTTGAAATTTGCTTTATTATCGATTTTATGTTTTGTAACATTTCAACGAATTTCTGATTAACAAACTAAATGATTTCAAAGCGAGCAATGGCAACACTGTACGGAAAAAAAAAACATTTTTATCTCCAGCGCACGAGACTTACGGAAATTCTAAACATATGTTCATTTTAAAATGATTTTGCGATATTGATTTTGAACTGAATTTTATGGTTTGAGTACATAGTACATGATATTTAATAAAAAAAGGTAGCACACGAAACGTTAAAAAAACGCGCCTTTGGACGTAATTTAAAATCTGAAATCTTTCAGATTTTTTTTTTTTTCACAATTAAGAGTTCCTACGCAAAAACAAACAATTCGGCCAGCGGGTAATAAAAAAGACAGATTTTTCGGTGCACAAAACTGAAAATTTACTTTTGGTCCCATACGGCAAAAAAGAAAATCCAGGCGCAGAAACTGACTTAATTCACTATTCGACTTAGTTTCAAATGTAAATAAATGCCGGTTCGTTAGGCTTAACTCGCCCCTTTTAAATTTTTGATAATTCTACAGCTATGCAAATTAACTAAAGGCATAAAAACCTTAACCGCAACATAAAAACCACCTAATTCAATCATTCAAAAAATGTACTTTTTCACCAACATGTAAGAATAAAAAACTAAGCTCATTGAGCCAAGTAACATAGTGGGAATATATACAGGGTGTATCAGTACAGCGATGACAAACTTTCAGGAGAGAGACAGTGCTCCTAGACGATGGGGAATCGCATAGCAATGCATGGTCGGAAACGCTTTCCTGGCGCGGTAGTGACGACACAAAATTCAAGAAAGGACACGAACGGGGTAAGCAAACATGTTTATTATTCGAAGTACGGGGGGGGAGAAACATAAAGCGACAACGATCGTCATCAAAGAAGGTGTTAGAAATTACGACCCGGATCGTGATGCAGGAATTGTGCGTCATGCATCGTCCATTCGTGATGCAGATCTTCCATGCGCCGGAGAAGTGAGGCTTGCATCACGATCCGGGGTCGTAATTACGAACAACTTTAATGACGATCGTTATTTGTTTTTGTTCTTATTTCTTGGTTTCTGCTGTAATAAATATAGTAAAACACGCTTGGGCTCTCTGTTTGTGTCTTTTCTTTTTAACGTTTTGTGTCATCACTACCGCGGCAGGAAAGCGTTCCCGACTGTGCATTGTTATGTGATTTCCCATCGTCTAGTTGTACTCTATCTCTTCTGAAAGTTTGTCACCGCTGTACAGATACACTCTGTATATATTTATATACGATTGGTGCAGCCGATTTCAACGAAAAAAGGCAGGTGTACAACTACGTGTCCAGATACAAAATTTCAACGTACTACGGTTACTCGCTGTTGAGTTATGCGAGATACATGCGTACGTACACGTACATACGTACAGACGTCAAGAAAAAAATCTCTTCTGAATCCATTTTACAAATCATTTTTGCAAAAACAGTCTTTTGTTCCGTCCGTAGGTGCAGATGTCAAGCGAAAACATCTTTCAAATGATTTCCAGAGCAGACGAAGTATTTTCTATTCTATTTTCGAGGAAGTATGCTACTCGAAATAATTCGCGGTCACAATACTTCCTTTACTTCGTACAAGAAAGTAAAAAAACAAACGGTTCTATGTACCAAGATGTTCGAACCTTACAGATCATTTTTATTGTTTAAAATAACTATGCAGGTATTCATAAATAAATAAAGATAAAATGGTTTATGTTAAGATATATATCCCGCTTTTTACTTCCTTGTACGCAGTGAAGGAAGCATTGTAACCGCTAAAAATTTCGGATTTCAATGGAAATACCAATTTTGATAGATGATTTTGATTAAAAATGTCCAATATTTTCACAGGAAGACCTTATCTATTTTTTATTATTTATTTCAGATTTAGTAAAACTTCGATGAATTTTTAATTAACACTCAACAGTTTGAGAGCAAGCAGTGACAACACAGCACAGAATGAAGCATTTTTATCTCCAGCACGCGAGACTGTGTATCGGAAATTCTAAAGATTTGTTGTGTTTAAATATTTTGTCACTGAACTCAATTTTATGTGACGCAAGTGCGACGAAAGTGATAGTTAATAAATTAAATGAAAACATAAAACATTATTAATAAAAAGACAAAAAAAATTGTTAATCCACTTTGCTAAGAAAACTGAACATTGATACCGTAGAGTATTAGAATTTTTTTTTTTTTTTTTAAAGTAGGAATCATGAAAAATGAGCAAAGCCTCCGCCGGGAATCGAACCACGGACCTCTCAGGTACGCGTTGAGCGTGCTGACCACTATACCACGAACGCATGCGAAAAAGGCTGGAGAAATACCTTTATATACTCCCCCTTTTAAAGGGCGATTGGGGATTAGGGGACCAATTGTACAGCCATTAGGATTTTTTTGTCAGCAGGACTTGTGAAAAATGAGCAACGCCTTTGCTGGGAATCGAACCACGGACCTCTCGGTTACGCGTCGAGCGTGCTGACCACTACACCACGAAGGCATGCGAAGAAGGCGGGAGGAATACCTTATAATACGATGAACTGAGAAAACACTAGAAAATAAAAGAAATAAAATGTTATTCAAACACTTAACACTGCCTCGGAAATTCTAAACATATGCTGCTATTAAAAAAAAAATAAATAAATAACTTACAAAAAAAATTAGATATTAAATTACGTCTAAAGGGCTGTTTTTTTTAACATTTTGTGTGCTACCTTTATTTATTAAATATCATGTTCTTCGTACTTAAACCATAAAATTCAGTTAAAGAACAATATCGCAAAATTATTTTAAAATGGGCATATCTTTAGAATTTCCGATACACAATCTCACGCACTGGAGATAAAAATTTTTTTTCTGTACAACGTTGCAATTGCTCGCTTTGAAATCCTTGAGTTTGTTCATGAAAAATTCGTTAAAGTTTTACAAAATATGAAATCGATAATAAAACAAATTCCAAATTTCAAATTTGGGGTTCCAAATACCCATATTCGCAGCAGGATTACGTCATTCAAAATTCGATGGCTCTAGGTACTGTCGTTTTATCACAATGCGAGAAACACACATACATTTATGCACATTCTTCATTATTTAATTTCTTTAAATATAATACAGGACTGCAATATTTGGTGGCAACAGTTACAGGACTGCAATATTTGGTGGCAACAGTTTGAAAAGTGAACCGACATTTAATGTTTCCGACGCAAAATCGCAAAACAAGAACAATAGCCCTTCAGGGACAAAGCCCCTTTGGATAAAAAACCTGAATGGCGCAACAGCACTAATGCTCATAAGCTGCAGTTAAAACTTTTGCAGTTTTGCTGTTGAACTGTATATGGGATAAAGGCATAGAAATTATACTTTATAAATCTAAAAGCTATTAATAAAGCTAAACGAAAAAAAAATGAGTTAGCAGCAGTGAGTGCGAGAGCAGACTATCAGCTCAACGAGAGTATAATAAACCTTAACAAAGCCTTTTAGGCAATCGTTGAAAACTAAAAGCTTTCAGAATTTAAAAAAAAAATTATCCTTTCCCCGTCATAATAAATATACGTGTATAAATGGAAATAATCGAGATTATTTTATGTACAGAAACCAATTTACATCAATAACAGAAAATGCCCTAAGGATTTTACTATCATGAACAATAGAAAATCGATTCGAATAAAAACAGCGGAAAGGGGGGTATCGAAAAAAGAACAGCGGAATTAATTTGCGAATTCTCCCATATTTTATGAATGCCGAATGACATATCGATTGGTGTCTTTGCTCGGAAACGAGCACGAGCTGAATATAGGCAGTTATTTTCCTACCGAGCTGAAATGCGAACCGTCCGCGCGCGTTGGAAATTGAAAGAACGGGAATAAAAATGTGTCTCGAAGAAGCAAGTTAATTATGTGTCGGAAGATAAATGGATTTTGTTCTTTGTATGAGAAGTTTTCTCATTCCAAACCATTCGGAGAAAACCCGCTGCGCAGAACGAATAACACTTTCTCAAGCAATTCGTAGGAAAGGAGGGGGTAATCTTAATTCTGAAGAGAAGTTTATAATTAAGCCAATAAGAAGGATGAGGAACTTTTAAACATCTGTGCCTTTTCCATGTTAGATATGTTCCAGGCAGAATGCTTTGTGACATTTTGATCTCGACCTCTCATTTGCTGTGTCACCGACGTTTACCTTTTTAGCCTCAGGTTTATGATATAGCTTACTTTTTAAAATATTCTCTGCTCTGGACTGGATACAACAACGCTGTTAGCTCGTAAGAAATTGTTGCATCCATCGTGCATGCTGTCGTGGTGTAAGTGGTTAATACATTCCGCTAATTATTAGAAGAGCCGTGTTTCGAAACCCTTCGAGGGCATATTTGACTTTTCCTATTTTTCCCTTAAAAAATTCTAAAGGTTTGTATACGTTTGTGATACTTATTTTAAATTTCCCCTAATTTTAAGCTTTAGATTGCATGCTATCTGCTATCTTAGGTTTTACTTTTGAAATTAAATTTATCTCATGATTCACCTATCTGATAACCCTCCCTTCCCACACGCACCAGTGGCCGAGTGGTTAGCACCGCTGAATATTGAGAGTTCGATTCGGGTTTGATCCAAGGCGAACAGGCTCACTGCGTGATCGATTTGGGGATCCATTCGCCAGATGCATAACGTTGCTTTGTCCTGTCTCATATGCAACGTAAATGCGGGTCAGTTTTCCGTGGAAACTTCTCCACGAAGGCTGCTTTTGAAAGACTGCTTTCAGTGGGCTGGTGATTATGACCTCTGAATACTGATAATTCGGCCTGCGGTCGAAATATTAACATTCAGGAGTTTCACATACTCACCCTCGTGGCTGCCTCATATATTGGCTTCAGTGGACGACTGGTTAACACCACTGAATACTGGGAGTTCGATTCCAGACGAACGGGATGGTTGCATGGTTGGTTTTCGCGGTTTTCCTTTGTGTAATGCGAGTACGAGGCAGTTCCCCTTTAAAAAGTCTCCAGGTGTTTAAAATACACAGATTCCCAGTTAAAAAATATTGTTACCAAAACAAAACCTAATGTTGTCACCTCATTACTTCCTCTTACGGCATATCAAATTATACACATTTTTATTGACTTCATTTAAACTTATTTCCTTGGGATATTCTAACTTAATTAACCGATCCCTCAAAGCAAACTGAGAATGACATCAAAAATTGCAAATTTTGAAATTTAATATACCAGTCAGTTTCTGTCGTACGGTGGTCAAACACTTTGTATTTTTATTTTTTCACAACGAATATAAAGCTTTCTCAAATATAAGTATCGCAAACGAGAGAGCGTATTAAAAGCTAGATTTCGTTATTTGTCCAAAACTAATTTTTTAAAATTTGACATTGCCAAAACATGAATATTTTCGTCATTTAAAACACTTCTCTAAATGGACGTATATGAGTCTGATCAAATGATTGCGAAAAGAAAAGCCGGATAAGGACTTTTAAAGCCAGATAAGGGAGGTGGGCATATGTATATACTTTTGATATTGCGGATTGCAATAAAAATAGATGGCGCACA
Source organism: Stegodyphus mimosarum (assembly GCA_000611955.2). NCBI lineage: Eukaryota > Metazoa > Arthropoda > Arachnida > Araneae > Eresidae > Stegodyphus > Stegodyphus mimosarum. The sequence continues at coordinate 24,560 of KK117942.1, read as the reverse complement.
ACTGCATGTTGCATCAAGCTCTTCTGCATAATTTGAACGTTCTAGGGCTAATCTTTTTTGAGTTATGCGAGATACATATGTACAAAAAAAAAAGGGGAGGCAGTTCTATACCTCTCGTTTTACTGGGCCGATTGACGAAATTCAAATTGTGCTTTTCATGTCTCTAAAGCACGACTTACGATATATATAAGATTTATATATAGCATTGGTCTAGCATAGGTATTCTGACACAAAATGGGTCTTTTTCTGAAATAACATACCAATTTTTTTTCCGTATTTCGATTTTACGACTCAAATTATGTAAAATTTGGTGCAAATTGTAAAATTTGGTGCGAAATTTAAGGAGAGATTCAAAAATTGGCGAATTTTTTTAGTTTTGCCAAGAATAATTCACTTGGCGAACTTCTTAATACATAGCAACCTATTTTCCTATCCCTTCCATTCTGCAGGAGCGGAAAAAAAGTCACATCGTTCCTAGCTTTTTACATTGCGCATGAGCGAAAAAAAAAGTCACATCGTTCTACTTTCAAATAATTTTAGCGAAGTGCGTAAACCACATCAGATGTTATTATCGCTTTCAACAAATATACCAAATTTCAAAACGAGCCAACATATAAATTCACGTCTATCTTCAAAAATTTTGAATAAAAAGCTCTAATTTTTTGCAGGTATACTTATAAATACATCTACTTTAAGATAATGATAAAAAGTTTATAGGTTATAATTCAAAATTGTTTTCCAAAAATTTATAAAAATTATTTAAAAATACAAATTTTAAAAATAAATCATAAAAGAATGGGTGAATTTTATTTGGAGTGAACCTAAATTTCGAACTGGGAGAGAAGGAATCAATTAAGTGTAATAAGAAAAGAGATAGTAATAAATGCATACCAAATTGAATTAACATTGAGGAGCTAAAATTTTGAGAGGTAATATTTTAAAAACTATTCTTGCAATTTTTACAAAACTTGGCAGATTGGAATAATTTGAGTCGTAGAATCGAAATATGTAACAATATTGGGATGTCATTTCAGAAAAAAGTCCGTTTTTGTGTCAAAATACCTGTATTAGAACAATGCTATATATAAATTTAATACATATCCTAAGTCGCGCTTTCGAGACATGGAAAACGCAATTTGAATTTCATCAATCGGCCCAGTACAACGGGAGCTATAGAACTATCCCATTTTTTTTCGCAATGTACGTACAGACGTCACGAAAAAATCCATTTTAAATCTATCTTATTGTCCATTTTGGAATAAAATGTCTTTTATTCTGTCCGCACGTACAGATATCACGCAAAATAGTCAAAATAGGTTTCGGAAAGGTCAAAATGGATATTACCGTTGAAATTGTGATAACCAAAATTTCTTTGCGGTTTCAATACTTCCTATACTTCATGCAAGTAAGTAAAAAAGGCCTGAAATGAGTATTTTAAATTTAAGCGAAATGTTTCACCATTATTATTGTTTTTTGATTTAAGAGCAAATGCAAAACTCCTGATGTTCCACAAAGTATGCCACGAGGCTCCCAGAAATAAATAAATAATTGAGTAATAAAAAGGACATATAATATAACAATAATGCACTATAGCTAGACTGGAAAAATTATAAGGAATATATATAAATTACTATAATATTACAATAAGTATTAATTAATAGTATTATTATAATAAGTATTAATTACCATTATTATATTATTATATA
>KK117942.1:1010-15027 GCA_000611955.2 Stegodyphus mimosarum | reverse complement strand
ACAAGTTTAAACCGTCTCTGTTCACGGAAGGTAAATTTGTTTGTACATAAATGTGCAGCTGACTCAAATCGTCAACTGAATTGTAGTTCGTATTTGATTGGTCGGTTCTTATCCTAAACTGACATAAATTGGAACAGATAGAACGTTTAGGCTGAATCCTTCCACCAATTTCTGTGACGTAGCAAGGTCTGCTTGCCTAGCCACGAAGCTCAGTTTATGCTTCTTATGACCGCAAAGCTGTCGGCTGAACGATCCCTTATTGGCATGAAAGATACTTCACCTTTAGGAAGGCTACTATTTAAATGTAGAAACTAATCTGCATAATATTATCAGCACCTTTATGCAGGGGCTTCTTAAGGAAGTTTTTCTTTTCGGATAGCGTCCGAATTTATGGCAGGGGTACCGTTATGATGGCGTCTCCTTTTCAGTTCTCTGTTTCCAACAGAACGAGCGCAAAACGTATACGAAAGAACTCGTGCATGTTATTAATACTTATCAGGCATTCACAGGTACCCGAGTCCCCTGCCACAAGGCGGGGTGCAGATAAAGCGAAAAAGGTATTCTCAAAAGAGAGGGGGGAAAAATAGAACCATTCTGTACTGTCTCTTTCCGAGCCAGCGCCAGACTAAATACAAGAGCTCTAGAAGCACCAAGTTCTTTTATAATGTGACGGACTGTAAAAATTTGCACCGCCGGGAGAAGCTCTCTTACTGTAACTGACTCGAATACTAATAAGAGATCGTCTGCTCCTCCCCTCTGCCGGCATTAATTCGGGCGGTTCCGCGCTAACAGGAATGAAGGATGGTGGGGGGCCCTCGGATACCTCAGGAGGAGGCCCCATTCTTATGGGAAGTCCGATCACGTCCTCCGGTACGGTTATAGCTACACGTCTCCTGCCTGAGGCCATGGTTTGTACTCGGTCGGGGGCGAATGTAAGAGATTAAAAATGCTTCCTGAGAAGTATGTCACGGTAAGACGAGCGTAGGTTGATCGCACTTGTCTTTGGGTTGTTCGAAGCTGCTACTAAATTGTAATACCGTTAAAGTAGTAAACCGGTTTCCCTGTAAATCATAAAAAACAGCTTACAAATTTTACTGGTAAACCAACATTATTTTACCAGTAATTTAGTAAGTAACACATGTCAATATGATTCGTAGTGGTATGTCTTTAATTGCACCGTCAGTGTGTTATAAAATCTCCCACAAATTTTAAATCTGATATAAATTACTGAAGTAACATGATTTCCTGATATAATATTAGAGTTAAAAACTTGATATTGAAACTTATTAATTTCTAAAGTAAAACATTTCAGTATTGATTTCCAAATGTTAATTTCAAAACCAACAGTTGATGGTTGAGTGAAATGAGTGCTCGAAGAACTAACAAATCAAGACACAGTTACATATCATTGATGATAAGAATGCTTTGTTTAAAATAAATCTGGAATGACATTTTGAGGCTGACATGAAAAATCACGTAATTTTATAAATCCAATGTAACTACAATTATGAAGAAAATCATGGAAATAATTGAACATATTTGTAACAGCAAGCAGATGCCACTGAATACATCTATAACAGCAAACAGATGCCACTAAGTAACATGAGATATCGGTTCCCGGAAATTTCTACATCCAATTTCATAGCCATCTATTGTCATTACTTAATTGTATGAAGTAAGAAGGAAGAATTGTAATCGCGAAAAATTTCGGGTACCATATTTCAACGAAAATATCTATTCTGACCGCTATCGAATGCAATTTAACGATATTTTTGAGTGACATCCGTACGTAAGAGCAGAATAAAGGACTCTTTTCCCGCCAAAATAATTATAAAACTGATTTAAAATGGATTCTGAAGAGATTTTTTTCGTGGTGTCTGTGCGTACGTACGTATGTATGTATGTATTTCGCATAACTCAAAAACGAGTAGTCTCAGAAAGTTGAAATTTTGTATATAGGACTGCTATAACATGTAGATGTGCACCTCGCATTTTGGCCACACCAAAAGTATATAAATATATGCATAGATATACCACTCAGTTACTCGGCCAGTGAGCTCAGTTTCTTTATTGTCAAAAGTTTGTAAATTGCGCAATTTTTGCTTTAAAAATGATTGAATTATGTTGTTCTTATCTTTCGGTTAAAATTATTATGACCTTAGTTAACCTGCATGCAATAATTGTGGAATTATGAACAATTTAAAAGTTTTTTCAAGTGTGGCTAAGCCTAATTTTTGGTTATGATAGCGGCCATATTTGTTAACATTTAAAGCTTAGCAGAATAATGGATTTGTTGTCAATTTAGAGAAACTAAGCTTCGCAACAACAAAAAAGTCTTCTTTTATCATTTCGGATTAAATTATACTTTATTCATTCTGGAATTATCGTTTAAGTTATTAGCTGGATTTTGCGTACAAATTGCAAAAATTGTTTTTTTAATTGTTTTAACTGTACTTGGTGTTTTATGCTTTTCTATACTTTTCAATTTTTAATGAAAATATTTTGAATTTTTATGTATTTTTGCCTTACCGCGAAGGGAAAACCGAATTAATTAGCAGCGCACTCGCCTTATGTAAACGGCGTTGAATCGTCTGTGAAAAACTGTTTCTTTTTTATTTGTTTAATTTCTTCTATACATCGTTTTAGATTTAGTTTTTGAATAGAACTTGTGGTAATTCTTCAGATGCTATAATTTTTTATCACTCTGAGTTATAAAATGAATGAGATGTAACGCTGTTAAGTGAACCTAGCGCCGAAGTGTGGCTATGATAAATAAATATAGCGAACTTTAAAGAGTGCATTTATTGCATAAGAGTGCATTGTGGTTTATGTGCTATCGATGACGTAGATTTAATTCAAAATTCGCTATCTGTTGATTCAATACGTTTAAATGAAATGCAGGAAAATTGCGTATAATTTAATATTCCGTACAAGGAAGTCATGTGGTGTATACATCAGATTTTCTTACCAATGAAGGGAAAATTTAAATTCCCAATAAAGACAAAATCATTATATCCTATGAGCACTTTTGTTAAAACTACATTCTACAATGTAATTTACGTCTAGAAAAACATTCTTGTCAGCTTGTAAAAAAGCAAAAACGTCCTTAAAAATTTTCTAGACATGTAATTTTAATCAAAGGAAACCTGGAAAACTTTTTGAGAAATATATTTAAGCTAAAAGAAAGGATTTAACACAGAATTAGGTGACTTGAAGGCTCTCCAGGTGATTCAGTATTTTATTTTTTTCTCTTTCAAAATAGTCTTAAACTTTGAATTATATTTTTACAGCGATTCACGAAATACACACTCCAACTATCTTGCACTTCTCTTTATGTAAGGACATTAAGTATGCACATTTTTAAAGCTACTTTATAAGGTATTTCTCCCGCCTTCTTCGCATGCCTTCGTGGTGTAGTGGTCTGCATGCTCGACGCGTAACCGAGAGGTCCGTGGTTCGATTCCCGGCGAAGGCGTTGCTTATTTTTCACCTCTCCTGCTTCATAAAAACCTAATGTCTCTCTACACTGGCGCCCGAACTAAAAAGGGGGTGGATGATGATTCTCCACCACCGCGATTTGGCGATTGGGTCCCCCAAACCCCAGTCGCCCTTTGAAAGGGGGAGTATATAAGGTATTTCTCCCGCCTTCTTCGCATGTCTTCGTGATGTAGTGGTCTGCATGCTCGACGCGTAACCGAGAGGTCCGTGGTTCGATTCCCGGCGAAGGCGTTGCTCCTTTTTCATGTCTCCTGCTTCGTAATAACTTAATGTCTCTACAACTTGACGTCTATAGTACCGTTCTCGAAAACGGAAGACTTACTGCAAGAAATATAGCTGTAAATTTCATTGTTTTTTGGGTATGTAAAATTGACAATACCAAAAAAAAGTTTAAGCTTTCAACCTTTCTGATGCACGAATTCCAAAGATATGCAAATGAAAGCTCTAAACATACGCATATGTAAACTAGCTTTGATTATTTTAGCTATCGCACTGTTGATGGCTTGTAAGTTCTAGTCTTTCTTCAGCAGTAAAACTATCTGTCTGTCTTGTAAGCCGTATAATTAAATCCACTTTATTGGCATGCGAGAACTAAAAGCTCCTCTTGGTGATATTTGCAGGAACGGAGTATTTTGGTGGCTACGAAAACATGCAAAGATTAGTTCAAAGAAGGACGTAGCGCACGAACAGCAAGTTCCGGACGTTTTAGTCATACAACGCTGACAGACAATCCTCCTTCCATCCGGATATTTTGAACTGACAGCTTGCCATAATTGACAATATTGGTATTTTAAGAGATCTGATCTTCAAGAAAATGAAAACTGTCAATTCTGTAAAGTAAATGGTAATAATTGCCACTTCCTTGAATCTTGTAGTTTTACTAGACACATAGTTCAGAGACACCAGTTGTTGTTGTTGTTCTAATCCCCTTGGGGCAGGAAAGCCTACACCAAGTTCAAGAGACCTTGCCGCACAAGTAAATCGCTGACGTCGTCCTGCTCAGCCAACAGCTGTCTCAGGGAGACGCCTATACAATCCAGTAGGTGAGCGGGAGAGGCAGGGAGGGAACAGGCACACGAGGGGAAGGTCTTTTCTCTCTCTTTGAATTTCATGCATCGAAGATGCCCACTTCTGAATCTGTCCATGGCCGTTTGGATAGGCCTAGATCTTTTACTCAGAAGTGACAAGCCTAGTTGTTCAGCGAAATACCATTCGTGAACAGGAGAAATTTTCCATGCCATGTTAGTTTTAAGTTTGTAATAGGAATGAATTCCAATTGGGCTTAAATCAGTGGAAGTGGGTGTAGGGAGATCACAACCTTTTCTTGCCAAATCGTCAGCGTTTCGTTACCATACACCCCAACATGAGACGGTATACACTGGAGATATATCACTATATTTACGCTATCCAAGCTCGAAAAGCTTAGATACGATATCTTTACCGGTCTTATCCATGATCCTAGGCCAGTTTTTATGGTACTGAATGGAGCTTCTGCTGTCTGTCAGAATCCATATAATGTCACTACTTGAACAGAGAGCATAATTAAGTGCTTTGCTGATGATGATAAGTTCCGATCTGAAGACGGAGTAATGATCAGAGTTTCTAATGCATCTGATGTCTCCTTCAGGGGTGTTTCTATAAATGCCATTCTCTGCTCTACCCATATGTGATCTACTTCCATCTGTTATATATCACGAGGGCCTGGGAGGGAATATCATTAATGATTTCAAGAGCCATTTGCCTGAGGAGTTTCGTGTGATGGTTACCCTTGACAATATTAGTCGATAATTCCTCACGGATGTTAGCATGATTAAAAGAAGAATCTGGAGCAAAACGGCTAAACGGTACAGATGTTTCAGCATTAAAATTTATAAAATCTGAATTCCACACATAACTAAGTGGGCTGTCTCGCTTTAGGCGTTTATTGTTTGTCCAATTTAAAATAAAGGCTAAGATCCGATTATAAGGACCGAAACTCTCAAGCTTGTTAAAATACTTGTAGGAATTCACCTTACAATGCCTTCCCAAAGGCTGGATGTCCGCCTCATAGCGAACAACGTCGTTTGGGCAACTATTTCTAAGGCCAGTGATAATTCTCGTCGCACTAAGCTGTAGTACTTTCTCCAATTCCTTCAAGTTAGTAGTTGAAGCCAATTGATAGATTTGGTAACCATATTCAAGGACAGGGAGGACTAGGGTAATGTAGGTTATTCTAAGGGTAGTGGCGTCAGAACCCCAGTCTCTACCCGAGATATACTTCATGATCCGAAGTCTTTTTCTTGTTTTATCGGCCAATTTCTGCAGTTCATTTCGGGATCCAAAATGAATCCGGGATAAGAAGGGTGTTTATTAGAGTCCAAGCACTCTCCATTCAAAGAAATGTCAGGTGAGTAATTATAAAGATGTCTGTTTATAGTGAGAGACAGCTGGAGGATTTGGAAGCATTAAAATTAACCAAAGCTCCACATCACAACATCATCACCAAAACATGCACCAGTTTGATATAAATGGTGATTTTTGAAAATTATAAAAAATCTAAACAAGTAACTGCAGAAATTATGATGAGAATTAATAAGAATGGAAGAGCGATGGGGATTTTGATTTGATTGGATAATTTGATTGAACATGGCTGGCTCGCTGTTCTCCGTTATTGTTTGATGGGTTGGTCCCTGTTATGGCCTGATGGCTGAACTTGTTTCGGCCCGGGGGTTTCACCCCTTGCAACAACAACAACTCCATATGATGGACTTACATACTTGCTTGAACATACACTGCTTGGCGTGTCACCATTTCTTGACTTTGAGAACTTGATGGTCTCCTGGCGCCATCTATAACAGGTGCTGTAAACCAATTATATAACAGATGCTGTAAATACTTGATTTGTTTCTTAGATATTTTGATTTGTTTCTTAGATATTTTAACGGCGATGATTGCCAACAGAGAGTGATAGTGAAGTGCGTAATCATCTGGACCGTTGCTGCCGTATAACAATAGAACTCGGGACCTCTTATTCTCTGGCTTATTATTTTTAAAGATCACGCCAAAATCAGCTGTCATTGGTGCAAGCGATGAATAGAGCATTGGTGCAAGCATTGGTGCAAGCGAGCATTGGTGCAAGAATTGGTGCAAGCGATGAATACAGCATCTTTCGTGGGCGGCGCTACATCAGCTGCTCCTCTTGCTGCCTTTGACGTCTCAGCAACGTACTGTAAGACTGCTATGGTATATGGTATAAACAGCACAGCCTAACTCATTGGCATGACATAATCTCCAATGAATTTCGGTTTTGTTATCGCATGCGTATAAAAAAGTTGAGGAGACTACATTTGTAATCTGTCCTAAAAAGGAGCATTATTGTGTGTTTTGTTGTTGGGTTTAACATAGATCATTTATGGCAAGAATTAAGCTCCCATAAGTACTCGATATATCAGGGCATTTTATGATCAGTCGCATTTCCATTCTTTCGATGTTTCTGTGGAAGTAACCTTCCCAATAGGATAGTTTCACTCCTCAAATTGCAGCAACAATGTAAATCCTCTATAGCAGTGGCATTCAAACTAGGGGCTGGATTTTTAGTAGGTTCGCGAGACGAATAAAAACCCTAAAAGATATTAATTCATGGTATTATAACTATAGGTCGACTGATGGTACGTAACTAAGGTTCTGACTGGGATCGAGATATTGCTTTTTGGGTCATTTTTATATTTTTCTGGCGTCACATTGCCATAAAATTGAAATACTACTGCTTTGCAGAATTAACAATGTTCACCTTCTTCCTTAGTCATATTGATTTATCATCCACTGAAAATATACGGAAAACGAAGGAAGAGAAATGCATTATAACGATTCTGGAGCGAATCTTGATGAACACTGGATGTAGCTTGAATGACTATCCTGTGGGATACTATTATAATTTTTAAATTCCAGCAGCAACGCAAACCCTCTACAGAATTAACAATGTCCCCCTTCTTCCTTAGTCACCTAAATTTACCATCATTGCAAATATATAGGAAAAGGAAAAAGAAAGATGCATTATAGCGATTCTACAGCAAATCATGATAAACTCTGAACGCAGCTTGGATGACAATTCTATAGGATGACATTAAAATTTCGTTTAATTCAGTACCACAGGACATTTACCATACCCTGCGAGAATAAAATTTCTTGATACACTCTTTTCAGGTATTATGTTTTAAAAGAAGAGCAGTGTATTGTGCTTGCGTTTAACTAACATCCACCAAATAGTAATCGATGTATGCATAATATCAAATAACGGGATATTCCCAATCGAAGTGTCGAAATGAGAATTTCCATACGAAATACATTTCGCTATATTATGCATTATTCGAATTGCATTCAATTGATTCATTTCATTCATTAATCCCAGTTCTCAGTTTTCGGGAGAATAAGAAAACTACGACGAATACAGAGAAGTTTCTGCAAATACAATCTTTACAATTGTGTCCATCTAAAGATTAAAAACTTCCCAAAAATCATTCCCCATTCAGCGGAAGACCTCGGAAATCGATTTCCCATATCGGCAGTAAGTACAACAAAGATATTATCTTCCCATTGTGAAATTCAGAAACACTCCACCGCGCACGGTGAATAGAAGAATGTTTGTCCCAGAAGATATATTTCTGGTTTATTTTCAGTTATGTGGGAAATTTTATCCGAGGACAATACTTGGAAGAAGATACAGTAAATTATTATGCGACGCCGTTTAGAAGGAGCTTCTTCCGAAATTACCGATAGCGATAATCGATAGTAACGAGTTAAAAAAATAATAATAGCCAGAATCTCTTCGGAGATTTTATTTTTCCTTTAATTCGGTTTTTTCCATTCTCCGCTCGTATGGATCAGTTCGAATTGCTGAATTTGATTCATTTGATGGTTGGTGAATTAAAGTTTTTGGAACTGCTTTATATTCTTCAAAAACTATTAACTTTGGTTTATTATTTTGACTCAAATCACATTTTTCAAGGCGTTCAAAAACTTAAGCTAATGATTCTTTTCAGTACTTTATAAAGTGTGGTGTGTTTTGCAATTATTCAATAGTGACCAAACTCTAAACAAACTGACAGCGCATTATCGCTAAGTCTAATGTAAGAATTGAAACTTTAGAAGGATGCAAAAGAGCCTTTATTTAAAACTCAATAAGAATAGAAGACACACTTGCCAATTACTGCCTATTGCCAATCAGCCAATCACTCGTGGCGAGACAATAGCTAAATACTAATAATAATAACTAAATAGACTAGCAAATAGACTAGCAGCGAATTATCGCTAAGTTTAATGTAACAACTGAAACTTGAGAAGGTGTAAAAGACACTATTTAAAACTCAATAAGAACAGAAGACACACTTGGTGCTTACAACGCAGCCAATCACTTGTGGCGAGATAATAGCTAAATACTAATAATAAAAAGAATAATAATAATAATAACTAAATAGACTGGCAGAGAATTATCGTTAAGTCTAATGTAACAACTGAAACTTGAGATGGGTGTAAAAGACACTTTATTTAAAATTCAACAACAACAGAAGACACACTTGGTTCTTACAGCACAGCCAGTCACTTAGGCGACATAACAGCTAAATACTACTACTACTACTACTACTACTACTACTACTACTACTACTACTAATAATAATAATAATAACTAAGTAGACTGGCAGCGAATTATCGCTAAGTCTAATGTAACAATTGAAACTTGAGAAGAGTGTAAAGACCCTTTATAAGAACAGAAGACACACTTGGTGCTTACAACGCAGCCAGTCACTTGTGGCGAGATAATAGCTAAATATTAATAATAAAAACAATAATAATAATAACTAAATAGACTGGCAGCGAATTATCGCTAAGTCTAATGTAACAGCTGAAACTTGAAAAGGGTGTAAAAGACCCTTTATTTAAAACTCAATAAGAACAGAAGAGACACTTGGTGCTTACAACTCAGCCAATCACTTGTGGCAAGATAACTTAAAGTAACAGTAAATGCAAAATTTAATTTAAGTAAGCTAGTAGCTAAAGGCTATACAGATCAAAATTTAACCGGCGTGAATATATGCAGTTATAATGCAAGGCCGAAGACTACAGATCTTATCTGCTCTGGCAACCTAGTAACGTGACTTCGATAAACAGGACACGGTTTGTCTTACAATCTAGGACCCTCTCCAGGCCAACTAATTTTTATTCTGGCGGGAAAATGGAAGGGAGAAGTGACAGTAAAATCCAAAACATGAAATGACTGATTAATTAACATAAAGAAACTTTACCAGCAGAAATCATATGTAGTTAGAGACTAACTTCCCCCATTTCATTCGTTATTTTTCTATCCCATTAATACACTATTATTGCCAAAAACGAGTCTTTAAACTGTGAAGTGCGTACATAATTACCAAAATCGAAAAACGAACAACTTCAACATACGCAACACGGACTGATAGAGTGATACGTGTCCGACAAGAAAAAGACACGTATCAGTATGAAACAACACTGGCGTATTCAGCGTGTATGAAGAAAGACATGTGTATTATGTAATGCATACACGCATTTCGCTTATTTCGAATTCGCGTATACCGAGCGTACTATTTTGCTCAACATTACCATCGTATCCAATTACATATACGGTACGTATACTTTTAAAATGCACTATATATGCTCCTTATATGATAGAGATACGTATCCATATCATGCGATGCATATGTCATTGATATGCCGGGAAATACAAAGAAATACAAATCGATATGATGATCTTAACGAAGTCGATGTGAGAGAGTTATTTATTATTTATTAAATGATGCAAGGCATAATTAATTTATATAAGAAAAATACGTATCGATACAACGGGATGTATTCCTATTCGATATACTGATCGACACGATGCAATGTACGTATAACTGCCAGAGATATAAGCCGATATAAGACCACGTATGAGTATTCGAATAAGACACCGATATATCATGTGTTGCATACAAGCATTCCTTTATTATCGAATACGTAAGTATGCATCGAAAATATCTCATACGGGACACGATCATGATATCAAACCACATACGTGATGTCATACCTGTAAGATTCGTTATGATGTGATACATACACATTCGATATGAGAAAGCTGAGTATCCATATGATGTGATGCATATGTAGTCCATATAAAGTATATGGATCGATGTCAATTCTTAGGTAGTCCACATGAAAGAGATACTTGATGGCATGATACGATGCATATATAATATTGTTGCGTTATACGGGTTCGTGGATTTGAGAGTATTCGATGAAAACACGATGCAGAACAATAAAAAGCCCAATTTATTTACAAAAATCACTATTTACAGCACAGTTCCAAAATTACCTTAAAAAGAGTCGAAAATCTACAATAAATACGCTGAAACAATAAGCAACATTGAAACAATCAGCAACACAGCTTCAGGCTATAACTGTAAAGGTAGCTTCACGGCAACACTAAACTTATAATAAACACCGTGGAACAATCACCAATACACTGTCAAGCTATACTGTAAAGGTAGCTTCACGGCAAAGCACTATCTCGATCGCTTTCCGTTCACAAAACTCTCGCGTAGCTTAGCACTCACAGTAAGCAGCTATTCTTACAACAACGGCTCTCAGAAACGCAGGGGTTTATATAGCTTTTCCTTAGGTTCCACACATTTCGAGAAATATCTCGACAGGAAGTTATTCTAGAAGCTTCCCGATTGGACCATGGGATATCGCCGATTTGGTCGCCAAATGGGCGATAAAGTCGCCAATCTGGCAACCCTCCCATACACTATTTTATGGCAACCCTAGTGCTATGCCGGAAAGCTTACATACAGGCGCAACCGCCGAATTTTTCGCAACAATATGAAAAGTGATAGATATTTATACGACATGATACATATTTATTCGAAAGGATGCGATGCATACCTGTACCGTATAATACGTTGCATACATAGTCGATATGATAGAGATACGTATTTATTTAAGACAATTTACGAGTATACGATGTAAGAAAGTTAATACATGAGATGATGCGTATACATATCTTTTCACATTGGTAACACAGCAACATCTGACACACAGCGCTGTTTAATGTCGATACTTATAGGTGATGCGTAATGATGTGATATTGTTGCCTGACTAGGGGTCCGTAATGGACTGAATGCACACGAAACCGATCACAGTTTGATAAAAATTATTTTTCCAAAAGAAATAGTTTACAGCTCTTGAACTTTCCACAAAGTACTCGTACAGTTCTTCTCTGTATGACAGAGGACAAACAGTAGTTACCTCTTCAAACTAGTAAGAAAGTAAAATACAACGCAATGCAAAGCGCATCTAAAAAGAGAAAAATTCTCAATACTCCGAAGTCGCCTCTGAACTAAAATCTGAGAAGGAATCTACTCTCCGGGTTTATATAGTTATTACATAATTTTTGTAAATTTTTCGAAAAACCTTTTGTATCATAAATCTATAAACGTTTTAACATCACCTTAAAGGAGCTGTATTTCTAGGCACACTTGCAAAAAATTAGAGTTTTTTATTCAAAATTTCCTAAGATATACATGATTTACATATTGGCGCGTTTTGAAATTTGGCATATTCGTTACAAGCTATAATAACGCCAAATGTTGTTTACGCACTTTATTAAAATTATTTGAAGGTAATGAGCGTGATCTTTTTTTCTGCTTGTGTACAATGAGAGAAATGAAAGGAAAATAGGTTGTTATAAATTAAGAAGTTCGCCGAGTGAATTTTTCTTGGCGCAAACTGGGGGAAAAAATTAAATTTCTCCGTAAATTTCACAGCAAATCACAGGCTGCCCAAAAATCTCTAATACCTTCCATTTCTCAAAATTACTGGATAGTATATATGGTTAAAATTACATATAAGGGTTGAATACGGTTAAAGTTACATATAAGGGTTGAATACGGTTATAGTTACATACAAAGATCAATTACAATACCAATTACAATTACACAGGGACCGGACGAAAATGTCCACAAATATGTCCGCCCAGTAACTTTTGGCGATTTCATGTCAAAGCTGGAGACAAAAGATTAGTCGCCGAAACCTTCGTCACCTTGGCGATATCTCGCCAAATTAGAAAATGGCCATTTACCTCAAAGTTAAATAGACTGGCCCTTGTAATCTTACTTTTCCAGCAGAGCTTCACTGATCTGACTTTTCATGTTACATTCTGCAAAATTCATAACAATATGATACACACGCATTTGATGTAAGTTTTCAGAAGTTCCCTTCATAAAGTTCCCATTCACTCCATTCAGATGTACATCAAGAACTCTGGATTACCGTACCCATCATTTCTATATCAAGTTTGCAGTAAATTTTATTCACTGTAATTGTACCTAGTTCTACCATTCCCAAGAAATTTCAATCTCTTTTTCGAATTTCGAAGAATGGCTGCGAAACTAGACAACATCTTATCGTTTCTCCATCTGCGCAATTTTCATTCTTGAATAGAGCAAATAGACATTCATTCTTCTATTACTCCAGCGATAAATAAATAAATGCGTTTCCGAAGTCATTTTGGGCGAAACACCCTCGGCAGTTGGAACTCAATCAAGATCCACACACATTTCGATTGTTTTCTCACAGAAAGACACTGATGTGTTCGATCCACCCAATGCACACGGCCGTCATTTCTGGAAACTTTTATTTGGGGTAAAAGATACGCCGAAGTAGCTTATCAAAAACCGGGCAAGGGAAAGAAAAGAAAAAGAATAGCAGCCCATAATGAGCCCTGAAAACCTTCCCATTCCCCTGTAACCCCGACGAATATAAGCGCCACACTAAGTGCTAGTTTTAGAGAACTACTGGTCTGATGCGCATAAGTCATTTGCTTAAGGTTCTGTAGTTAAACAGTATAGTCACCTAGAAAGTAAACATTTATTCAAATGGATTAAAAATTAAACATGTAGAATATTGGTTTACAGTCTACCGCAAATCGATCGTGGAAAACACGGGAGGAACACCTGCAGAGAAGTCAACATGCCAAACATATAAATCCGAAGATTCTTTGTCTTTTAAGATAGTAGGTGTATTTTCTAGCCATAAAAATAGTTCTTAAACTATGAAAATACACCAGAAAAAAAATTGTTTTCAAAGTAATAAATATAATACATTTAAGAACATAGGCATATCCATAAGAAAAAATCGAAAGATCGTAATGACAAACGATGTACATTGCGCAAAAAAAGGGGGAAGTTCTATATCTCCCGTTCTACTCGGCCGATTTTCGAAATTCAAATTGCGTTTTTCATGTCTCGAAAGCGTGACTTATATTAGATTTATATACAGCATTGTTCTAATAGAGGTATTTTGACACAAAAAAATCGGGACTTTTTCTGAAATGATATGCTATTTTTTTTCCATATTTCGATTCTACGACTCTAATTACACCTAAATATCAGATTTTGTAAAATTTGCTGTTAAATTTATGGAGAAATTTAAAAAATTATCATTTTTATCTTATTTTATTTATTTATTTTATTAT
>KK117941.1:623414-641900 GCA_000611955.2 Stegodyphus mimosarum | reverse complement strand
AAAAAAAATAGCAATAAAAATAAAAGAGCGCGTGCATTTAATGCTTAATAAATAAATATCTCGTAATTACTGTTGCCATCCAGAAAATTCTAGAAATATCGTGATTGTTCTACTGATAATTAAAAAGCTTATAAAAGCCGAGGTGAAACACCTCATCTCAGTTAGTTGTTGCTGTTGTTGCTGTTATACTTGTAGCTGTAAAAAGCGAACCGCTGTTTCTTTACTTAATGCTGTATTGATTAGCGATTTCGCTGTGAGATAGAACTATTTAATCTGTTTTGAACTGAGTTTTTGCTAAACGTTTGAGATATTGTGATATTGTGCGAAGATTTGTGAAGAAATATTTCAGCATTTTTAATTTATTTCTTGTGGAAAGAATAAATTTTTGTTAACTTTTTACGACTTGTGCATTCAATATATAACGAACCTGTACGCACGTAACAATATTATTGCGTATTGTAAAATTTTATAGTAATTTCCTTTGTTCATCTCTGCAATTAGACCACACTAAAACTTCAGAAAAAGTAGTTTGAGTTTTATTAAGCATATTATATTATGATATATACATGTTGTCCCTGTAAATAAAAAATTTTATTCATTTTGCATTTATTGATTTTAACTACAAATTAGAACACATCGCATATAATTGCGTTATCATCGTTTATAATTATTTAATATCGCTAACATCGCTTATAATTATTTCTATCGCTAATATCGCTTATTAATTAGAACAATAATGCTTACTCAGAGCTATATATATTTTTTACTTTATAAGAATTTAATGAAACAGTGCAAAAAACGGTTCTGATGACTAAAACGGTGAAAATGCAATTCTGATTGTACTGTTTAATATTAGTTAAAAGCCTGTTAATTACTTCTTGGATTTTAAAAATGTAAGTTTTTTAAAATTAAAGCATTGATCATTTAAAACATTAAAGCATTTAAAATTAAAGCATAACATAGCTTCAATCAGGTTTAAAAATTATATCCCTTTTGCATTTTGAATAAACTGATAATAATTTGAACTGATAATAATTTGAATAACATGATAGCCAAAACATACAGCCCTGGTAAACATTAGGATATATTAAAAAAATATCGTGCTTACCGTTTTAGAGATATAATATGGCATTAAAAGAAACAAAAGTTAAAATTACATAAAGATTATAACTTCTTGTTTTTCACGCTTCAAATACCAACATTATAAACTGTATGTAAATAGTAAAAAATTACAAGAAAAACTGAAGAAAAAAAATCTGAAATGTTTCAGATTTTAAATTACGTCCAAAGGGACGTTTATTTAACATTTTGTGTGTTACCTTTATTTGTTAAATACCATGTTCTTCGCACTTAAACCATAAAATTCAGTTCAACAGCAATATCGCAAAATAATTTTAAATTGAGCATATCTTTAGAAATTTCGGTACACGCTCTCACGCGCTGGAGATAAAAATGTTTTTCTGTACAACGTTGGTATTGCTGGCTTTGAAATCTTTGAGTTTGTTAATGAAAAATTCGTTAAAGTTTTAGAGAATATTGTTACGAATTTCACATTTATTTGGCTATTTATTTAGAACTGTAATTAAAATTCCTTTTTATTTTCCCGTGCAACGCACGCAGACGATTTTTGAAGAGAAAGCTACGTCAAAAAAAAAAAAAATAATAACATGCATACATTTATGCAGATTTTTCATTTTTTAAACTTTAATGCAGAGCGATAACATTTAGTGGCAACAATTTGAAAAGTGATACGCCGTTTTTGTGTTTCCGACGCAAAATCGCGAAACGAAAGTAATAGTCCTTCGGGACTAAATCCCTTTGGACTAAAAATACTACTATATGCATTTGTAAAATACGTTTATTTGCTAAATGAGTCTTTTAATTAAATCTGAAAATTTTAAATGAGTAAAATTTAATCTTTTTATTTAAAAATATTTTAGAAAATATCTCTCTTTACATCTTCATGTGTCAGCGAAGACAAACAATTTATGTAACATATAAAAATATACTTTATATGTAAATGTATCTAAAATAAAATTATAAACATTCACACCAATAATATAAATGAACGTATACTACTGTGTACTGCACTCAGTTCTACACTACAAGAGATTCTATATCAGTATACATTACATGTCATGGAAATGAATTGAGAGTACCTGGAAATATAGCTTCTGTTATATGATCAATATGTGACATAAGCTATTTTTTCCAGTATTTTGGTAACAAAGACAAATATTAGAGTGCAATGTAATTTATCTTCAATAAACCTTCTTACAGTGTTTCAACTTATACTATGAAAGAGAATATAAATATTCTCGCAGAATGAACATTTGTTGACCTCTATGTGAACACTTCGATTAATAACAGTAATCAACAATAAAGCTGCCCAGAATTGCAAATAACGGATAACAGTCATTTATGACACCATCAACAAATAACCAATAATAAAGGTTTTGTAACTGCTATCCTTGCATGCTGACGGCTATCACCATTACATCACTTTGGAAACAAAACGTACCCAGAAATGTCCATTTAAAGTTGGCAGCAAAATGGTCCCTGTTATTATTTACAAAAAGAAAATGCACATTTTTATTACTCATAATCCATCACAAATTCATTTTTTGATCGTTTTCTGGTGCTTCTGGGACATTTTCAACTGATTGTGCGTTTTCAGTCTCCACAGTTATGTCTCCAGACACTTGAGGAGAAGAAACCTGCGTCGTTTCTAGTTCAACGGATTCTGCCACTTCTGAAGGATCATCATCAGGTTCGCGGACAGTCTTTACAGGACCTTTAAAGTGAATTTCTTCTTCTGGAACATCAGCTAACGTTTTACCATTGTCTTGAGGTTTAGGAGATGGAGTTGGTAAAGAAGTAACTGGTGTCATTCTTTCTACATCATAGTTTTTACCCGCGTCTCCATTGGCTGCTGCTGTTGTTACTGAGTGACCGTTTTTATGTTTCGTTGCTCTCAACTTTTTTCTGTAAAGTAGAAGAACATATTTAAGTTTATAAAATACAAATAATTGCTTCGGTACAATAACAAAAGATTTTGGTTTTATAAGTTGCCTATCTCTTTGACAGATACATTCACACTAATTATACGACTTCGTTTCGGCACAGAAATTGTTCCCTCAGAATCTTGAGTAATCTTCCACAAATACAAAAAATTGCTTCATAAAACCCTGCGTATCAATCACATTCAATTCCGGCAAGGAAAGTATGACTTCAAAAGTTGGCTAATTATTTTATGTAGGTTACTTAAAACGTAACCTAAGGAGCCTATGTAACATTCACTATTCACACTCATTCCAAATCCCATAAGAGGATAATGCACTGTTATGGGAACCCTTTGACCAGCAAGGCCGTACATATGCGGCTTAGAATACTTTTGTAATATCTGTAAGAACGTATATATACACGCATCATGAAATATGGCAAAGAAATTAGGGCAATCTATTAAAAAACTTGAATCCAGGTATAAAGACAGGAGACATTTTGGCGTTAAAATCAAGAAAATACTTCTTTCTTGTGGCGAATTTCGGGAACTTGGGCTTTCCTAGTGAAACCTCGTGTCGGTCTGAAGGCTAAAAAATGGACGACTGTGTGCGTTTTTTTATCGTTTAATTTAAATTAGCAAATATTACACTAGTATTTTAGTACATATTTTTATATTTCGGAAACAAATTATTTCCAGGGGCGGGTTAAACCAGTTGTGGGCCTCTAGCGGTAAAACGTTTGGGTACCGGCCCTTGAAAAATATTTACTTACCTACATGTTTGAAATATCGGTTCGCAATTAGTGCTGAAGTATAATAAATAATTAAATATACATTATTACTTAGCATTATTATTATTTTAATAAAATTATGAATAATATATTTAATTTTAAATATTAGTATATTTATTCAAGGCTAAAATAAAGCATATCATGAATAACATACGTAGAAATTAAAATTATATCAAGAAATTAAATACTCCATGGGGAAAAAAGTAAAACATGAAACAGCTCTTACATTTTCTGAAATATTTAAAAATTAAAATAATTGATTACTAAATTAAATAACTGTTAAGCAAAATGTTTAGTAAATGTTTTCCTTGATTTCATTCTAGCAAATTCATCGATTATTTTCGAGGTATCGATATTAATTTAACACATTTTGCTCCATATATAATTATAGCCGTACTATTAATCTTCTGACGTCTCACTTCTTAAATAGTTTTTTACTGTTTTCAAAACAGGAAAGATTTTGCTCCTGAAGCGTTGGAAACTGGAATAAGTCAAAAATATTTTCAAATTAATTTTTACATTAGGAAAGCTTGATGACATTTCTCGGACAGCATGCTATACTTCTGTGGCAGAACTAAATTTCTCATTATCTTCTTTGAAAATTAGTAAAAACCGTCATACTTCATCATCAAATTCTATAACAGTTATATCATCTATATAAATCTCTTTTAACTTTTCTATACAGTCTTTTGATTCTAAATTTGACAAATTTATATTAAAGAATATTTAAAAATTTCTTATAATACTTTCAAATACTTCATTTCTATGAGCAAGTTCCGTTATTATTTTGTCACAAATAACATTAAAAGAATTAAAAATAAAATCTTTGCGCTCTGAAAGTGATTTAGATTCTTCAATACTCTAATCAAAAAGATATTTCTTTTTTCGTGGTCTACGATTCCGGTCTTGAATTGTCAAAAATGTTATAGAAGTTGTTCCTTTTTCCATGTAAAAAAATCCATGACGGAATCCTGCAATAAAATTTTCCAAAGATTTTAACAAATCAGCTCTTTTAAATATGAGCAATGAGTTGATTGTAGTGTAGTGTCATCATGTATTTTGGAAGCAGGAGTATTGAAAAAAATGAGCAACGCCTTCGCCGGGAATGGAACCATGGACCTCTCGGTTATGCGTCGAACGTGTTGACCACTACACCACGAAAGCATGCGAAGAAGGTGGGAGTAATACCTTATATACCCACCCTTTTAAAGGGCAACTGGGGATCAGCGGCCCCAATCGCCAAATCATGGTGGTGGAGAACCATCATCCACCACCTTTTAGTTCGGGGACCACTTGTAGAATCATCAGGTATTTTGAAAGCAAAAGTATTGAAAAATGAACAACGCCTTTGCCGGGAATCGAACTACGGACCTCTGCGTTACGCGCCAAGCCTGCTGACCACTACACCACGAAGGCATGCGAAGAAGATGGGAGTAATACCTTTTTTTTTCCAATGGCAGAGTGTGACACATACACTTTGTAACAGAGTCCATTAATCTATACTAAGGCCTGATGTGGTTGTCTCTTTATTATGGAGACACCGTGTATGCCTTTTTGAGAATGCCGTTTGGCTTAAGCGGAGCTCCGGCTACATTTCAAAACGTTATGGATATTGTCTTAAGATCAGTCTTAGGCAAAAGTAGTCATCTATCTGGACGATATTACTGTTACCAGCGAAAGCATAGAACAACACATTAAACATTTGGAGGAAGTTTTTACCCTGTTAAATGAGGCCGGCCTGAAAATAAACCCAAAGAAGTGCAAATTTGCCAAAGAATTGAGGTACCTCAGCTATAAAATCTCGAAAAACGGTATTGAAACGCATAATTCCAAAATATTAGCGATTAAAAGTTATCCACCTCCAAGACGACCAAGAAATTATCTCCCTTTTTGGGAATGTGTTCTATTATATAGTTTTCATAAAAGATTTTGCAAAGATGATTGAAACCCTTGTTGGTTCTTAAACGAAAAAAGACTAGGTTCACATGGACAGCTGAGACGAACACGGCGTTTGAAGAATTAACACGCCTTAATTAACGCCCCTGTTCTTAAATCTCCCGGAGGGGGATCAAAGCTTAGAAATGACAGCCCACGCGTCAGACTACGCAGTTGGCGCTGTTCTTTCCCAAAATAGGCAGCTAATAACCTTTTCAGAAAAAAGTTGTATCATACTCAACGTAATTGTACCGCAACTGAATGGGAAACCCTCGCGGTCTTACTAGCGGTGCAAAAATTCCGTTTTTTTTCGGAAGTGCTCCGATAACTGTGCATTCAGATCATGCGGCTGTAGGTCGCTTGTACTCGGGGAAAAATCTTTCACCCCGGCTTATACGTTGGACGTTAAAACTGCAAGAGTTTAATTTAATAATAAAACACACTCCGAGGAAAGAAAATGTAGTTGCGGATGCCCTATCAAAAACGAAGATCGATGAAGAGGGAAATACAATTAGATGTACGATGCTAACTTCTAAAATAATTGAATCCCGTGAAACAATAATTGCCCACTTAAAAACGAACCCTGATTTCAAAGACACTTAGGCATATCTGGATACCCCGAAAATTCTGAGCATGTAGACTTAACAGCTATTCGCAATAGGGCAGCTCATTATGAAATTATTGATAAGTCGCTAATTTACACGAAAACAACCAACGATAATCAAGAGCTGGGGCCAGTGGTCCTAATGAGTCAACTTTTAAATATTTTAGAGGAGCTTCATGATTCGAAAGTATCGGGACATCTCGGGGTTAGAAAAGCCTGCAATGAGTCCACGAAGCGGTGAATTTTCCGGAGTTCTAAAAAGTGGTGAAAGCGTATGTTAGGTAATGTCCCTTGTGTCAATTAATTAACGACGTTAATTACAACCCGGCCGGGTACTTAAAGAGCAAATAAACCACTTTTCCAAATGAATTGGTTGGCAATGATTTGCTCGGTCCCTACTGTAGAAGAAAAAGTAATAAAACAGATACCTGTTAACCATTGTGGATCATTTCTCAAAATGGTTGGAAATAATTGCCCTTAAACGAGCTTCAGCAAAAATAGTAGCAGATTCGTTTCTATACAAATATGCTTTAAAATACGGGTCTCCAGTAAAAGTGATATCAGATAATGGTAGGCAATTCGTAAGTAATTTATTTGAAAATCCTTTGCACAGGCCTTGGCATACGCCATCTGAAGATGATACCTTACCGCAATCGAATATTGTGGAACGTGTAAATAAGAATATAGTTAAAATGATTCCGGGATATGTTAAGAATTATCATGACCGTTAGGACAGCTGTGTCAATGAGTTAGGCTTTGCCTTGAGAACAGCAAATCATGATACCACACAGGAAACCCCCCGCAGAATTATTTTTAGGAAGAAAAATTCTAACGCCACTGGATAAGCTGTTTTTCGTTTAGCAAAGACAAGAAGAATTTATTGAAGGATATCCAGGAAATTATTAAGGAATATTATATATGTGAGTGTGTGTACGTTTATAAGCAAAAGTTTAGAACTTTGAAATTAAGATTATAAATTATTAAAGTCCCTCAGTATGCTGAACTATTATTTAAATAATAAAGCCATAATAGTTAAATCAAGAATTAAATCAAACAAGGGGTTAATAGTCTAACAGGAAGCGCATACATTAAAAAGAAACTAGTACAAAACAATAAAATAAAATAACATAGTAAAAATATTAAAAATTAATATAACAAATTGCTGAAAATTCCTTGAACTTTTTCAAGCAGTCAGAATTAATTTTATTATATTATTTTGTTGTTTTCTTTTAATTTCGGTTTTGATGTACGTACTTCCTGTTGAAATGTTAACCCCCATTCTTTATTTTATCTTTATATCAATTTATTCTTTAATTACTATGTCCCTCTGTAATTACATATGATATGTTTACGGATGGACATATAAATGACGAAGCTTGGCATCAGAGTCCGGGCGTGGTTTGGCTGAGTGGAATGCAGCAAATGACGACACAGAAGAATTTTAACTTTATAGCTCCATATCTTTATTGAATTCACACAGCACATTATTTTTCTTCATGACGAAATTCTTCAATTTACATATCCAATAGTCATTTAAATTAAATAATATTACATTTAAGACTTCTACGTCATAACTTGTTCAAACAAAATAGTAGAAAGCAGTCTGACAAAAAAATGGCACGACTCAGTATTTATACCAGCGGTTATATAACATGCCAGAATGTTCTCAAAAGTACTAGTCTAGGGAAAAGATCCTGAAATTGCGGAAAATTAATTATAGGTTACGTGTTTGCGTAGAGGAAAGCCCTCGTATTTTTGGTATTTTAGGTATATATATAATACACATATATGCATGATAGAAATATATGAAAATCAGCTTTATAATTTAATTCAGCTGTAGCCTCTTGGTTCTTCATTATAACCTTTCTGGACTGTGTCATTATCTAGAACAATTTATGTCACATTATTTGCATAACCCTGATTACATAGCTAATTCGGAGTCTGAATTTACAATTTTGAGAGTTGAAGCTTTTCTCTAAATAATAAGCAATCTAAAC
Source organism: Stegodyphus mimosarum (assembly GCA_000611955.2). Classification (NCBI taxonomy): domain Eukaryota; kingdom Metazoa; phylum Arthropoda; class Arachnida; order Araneae; family Eresidae; genus Stegodyphus; species Stegodyphus mimosarum. The sequence goes on along the minus strand of KK117941.1, from coordinate 633,572 downwards.
CAAAACCTGCTCTTGGTGAGCTGTCGTATTGGATAATTGCGCAGTTTTTCTTCTACCTCTGTCGCCGCTTGGACGTTGTTTTGCTGTGCTCTCTTCCTAACGCAACAGTATCAAAAATATAAATGAATAGGCACTATTAGAGTGCCAAGTAAATTGTGGCTGCAAATAAAATGGTTGTTGAAGTAAAACTGAATATTTAATCTTACTATGCTAAATCTTAATTATAAATATGTAATCTTAATATTTAATCTTTATTACAAAGTAGAAATAAAGTCGAATATTTAATGTTACTCCGCTATCACGTTTCCTCTTCAATACGGATCTATGTTTTACGCCATCAACATTGCTGCCTCTTTTTCATTATATATATATATATATATATATATATGTGTGTGTGTGTGTGATAATGGGAACAAATTTAGAAGTAATGAAGAGCAGGAATTTTGACGTCGTAGAATGCTGAGATATCGATCCACACTGAATAAGAAATTTGGTAGACGAGGCAGATTAAATCTTCATTTTATTTTCAGTAAACATATTTTGACCACAAACAACTTGGCACATTATTTGTGCCTATTTCGAGAGGTTTACATTTTTGATAACGTTGCAGAAAGAAGAAAGCAGCAGACAGCAATCCAACTAGGCCGAAGAGTAGCAAGCAAGTGCACCATGTTCAGGGTGAAATCGTAATTCAGACTGAGTTAGTTTTAGTTCTCAGTGCATTTTGATTGGCTAGTTAATAACTTCTGTAAAATTATTATTGGCTGCTTGAGTTTTAGTTCCATCTACATCATCAGAATTATGTAAGAGTCATATGACATGGATTAATATAGAAGTGACGCTGTACATAGAGAGGTTACTGTTTTTGGAATTCAGAAGGGGAATTTACTTTGCTAATTTGATCTTTTACATATTCTTTATTTTTCTCTCTCTCACACACACACACACACACACACACACACACACATGCAGCCATTGTCATTTTGTTATAACAAATTACGGCCCGTCAGTTATTTTCTGATCATGCATTCTGTATTTAATTTCAGACTGGAATATGTTCTTTTACATACAGTATTTATTAATATGAAACAGACCATATTATCAAATAATAAGTAACAGATGGAGTCATCAAACGCACCTTACGCTTTAGTATTTGTTTGCGTTGTAGAACTAAATGATGTGCGTTCGTCGACTGATTTACTATACCTGGAGGAATTAGCAGCTTCTTTGATGGTATCCGGAACAACGCAGTTATTTGTTTCAGGCAAAAGCAATACCAGCATTCCACTCGTAACAGCAAGCACACAAAAGACAATCTGGGGTACCACTGGATGTGTAGCATGACCCTAAGGATTAAAAACATCCATTAATGTGTATTATACAAAATGGAACTTGAATGTTTATTGAAAAGAAAGAGCTAGAAAAACTAACGATGATATAGTATCAATAGCTTAAGAAAATACATATCACATAACATTTTTCAATTATTGTAAAAACTAATTTTATAATTCAGACTCTCCATCAGAGAACTTTGAAGATTACATGCTGTTCATATTTGCCCAACATTTAATATAATTAGTGATTAAGCAGTTTTTTCCATATAATTTTCTATTCTGTGCAAATACGAATGCTACATGTACTCACTGATCTTATTTAGTCTTCATGTATAACGTAAAAAGATAAATTTTCCCTTAGAAAGTATTCTACGAAGTCATCCATCTTCTTTAGTCAGAGAGCCCTCGTTTGCTTCGAATTCATGGAATTCGAATAACTCAACCTAATCCATTTGTTCAGTCGTTTTAATATAGTGTTACGGATTTCGTATTTATTTAGCTATTTATTTAGAATTGTAACTAAAATTGTTTTATTTTCCCGTGCAACGCAGACGATTTTGAAGAGAAAGTTACGTCGGAAAAGTAAAAATACAAGAGCGTGTGTATTTAATATTTAATAAATAAATATCTCGTATTTGTTGTTGCCATCCAGAAAAATCGAGAAAATAGATTTTAAAATCGAGAAAGTAGATTTTATCAGAATTCATTCTCGTGAATAATTAAAAAACTTCTAAAAGCCGAATTAAAACACCTCAGTTGTACTTGCTGCTATGTAAAGCAAACTTTTGTTTACCTAATGCTGGGATTGATTATAGCGAATTCGCTGTGAATTAGTTTCTCTATTTTGAATTGAGTTCTGTTCAACATTTGAGATATTGTGATATTGTACGAATATCTCTGAGGAAATATTTCAACCTTTTGTTTTATTTCTTGTGAAAAGAATAAATTTTATTAACTTTTTAACGACTTCTGCATTCAATCCATTACGGACTCCATTACGCACGAAACAATATCAATTAAGAAAGGCTATGAGGGTTCAGACCCTGTGTGCATCGCAAAATCTCTCTCTGATATATGTAAATACCGTGGTAGTCAAGAATTCCCAACTACCGGTAATACAGGTTCTTTTAAACGATGTACCCGTAGAAGCACTCGTCGACACCGGCGCGGGATGAAATTTTTTAAGCCGCAACTTCTACTATCGAAATTTCCGAAGAATATGATTGTTTAAAAAATGTAGCACAAAAATTATTGCAGCACAAGGGAAAGTTTGTGATTGTGTCTGAAAGCTATCACTGAACGTTCAGATAAAAAACGAAACTTTAAAAATGTTATTTATTTTTTTGTTAAAAACTTGCAAAACCATGTCATTTTAGGTACAGAGTTCCTCAGGTCGGCGAATGCCACAATAAGCTTTGCAGAAAATTCCATTTTCTTGGATATGGTGCCAAAGCTGGTAGAAGAAGTAAAGATTCTGGACATAGATTTCCAACATCTAAAACAAGACGCGAAAGCCAAGGTGGAGCAACTCGTACGTAACTTTAGCACGTTATTTTCTGAGAAGCCAGGGAATACACAAATTGTCACCCATGCAATGGAACTAAAAGCAAGCGAGCCTTGTAAAGCAAAACCTTACCGTTATGATAAGAAAAAAGAAGCAATAATAGGACACCACATAAAACAAATGTTAAAGGATAAAATAATTATTCCCATCAATAGTGAGTATGCTAGCCCAGTTGTGCTATGCAGAAAGAGAAATAACTTGCCTTCTTCGGATCCAAAAGCTTATCGTTTTGCGATCGATTACAGTAAACTTAATAGCATGACTAAATTCCCTGTTTACCCTTTACCGGTAATAGAAGAAATAATACGGAAAATTAGGTCTACAAAATATATGACCACTCTTGATCTTACTTCAGGCTACTTTCACATAGCCATGAAACCAGAAGATGTGAATAAAACGGCGTTTATTACAAAATCGAGTACTTATACATCTTTACGCATGCCGTTTGGACTTTGCCGGGCCCCATCAACTTTTCAACGCGCTATGGACATAATTTTACGTCTCGTCCTAGGAAAATCCACTCTCATTTATCTCGATGGCATTATCATAACTAGTGACACTATTGAACACCTCGTGGAAGACCTCCACGAAGTGTTTTCACTATTAAAAGAAGCAGGTTTAACTATTAATGCCGCAAAATGTAAATTCGCGACTAAGGAATTGCGATATTTAGGTTACAAAATTTCAGCTAAAGGCATCGAAATTGAAGATTCTAAAATAAAAGCAACTAAAAATTATCCTCCGCCAAATAATGCAAAAACACTTTCATCCTTTATTGGCATGTGCTCATATTATCGTTCGTTTATCCAAAATTTTGCCTATATTGTTGAACTTTTGTTAGTTTTAAAACGAAAGAAATCCAAGTTTGCATGGACAGCGGAGGCAAACATCTCATTCGAAAAATTGAAAACATCTCTAATTAACGCCCCAGTGTTAGAATTCCAGGAAGAGGATGAAAATTTGGAGATCGCGGCGGATGCGTCAGATTACGCCGTGGGTTCAGTTTTAACTCAAAAAGGGCACCCTTGGCATTTTTTAGCAAAACCCCAGGTCAGACACAAAGGAACTACACAGTGACAGAAAGGGGAACGTTAGTAGTTTTAATGGCAGTTCAGAAGTTTATGGTATACTTCGGAAAAGCTCCAGTTACAATCTACTCTGATCATGCGGCCGTAGGCGGATTATATTACTGGTAAGAATTTAACTCCTAGATTAATTAGATGGGCCTTAAAGTTACAAGAATATAACTTAATAACTAAGCATACTCCCGGCAAGGAAAATACAGTAGCCGACGCCTTGTCAAGAATTAAACTGGATAAAAATGGGAATTAAATAAAATGTGCTATGTTAACTTCTAAAGTTTTAGATTCCCGTGAAACAATTATAGCTGAATTGGCAAAGGATCCAGATTTCGGTGATATCTATGTTTATTTAAAGGATCCGGATAATTTTGAACATGTAGATCTTGCTGCAATTAGGAATAGGGCTCGAAATTGCGAGATCATAGATACTCTGTTGTTCAATACTAAATCAACAAATGAAAACCACGAACTAAACCCAGCCATCCCCGCCATACTACGGTTGAGTATTCTGCAGGAACTTCATGATAGCGCCACAGCGGACCATTTAGGTATAAGGAAAACGGTGCGTAGAGTACGCGAGGCGGTGTATTTTCCGCAACTACAGAAGATAGTAACAGCTTATGTCAGGTCCTGTAAGTTACGTCAGTTAATTAACAATATAAATTATAGCCCGGCCGGATATCTAAATAGTATTCGCGCGACTTTTCCTAACGAGATCCTTGGAATAGATCTTTTTGGCTCTTTTGTCCAAAGCGAGTTAAATAAAAACCGATATCTTTTGGTAATTGCAGACCATTTTTCTAAGTGGGTAGAAATAATTCCTTTAAAGCGAGCGTCGGCTAAAATAGTTGCAGATGCGTTCTTTCATAAGTATATTTTAAAATACGGTGCACCGTTAAAAGTAATAAGCGATAATGTTAGGCAATGTATTAGTCAAATTTTTGAGAACTTGTGTAAAGGGCTTGTGTTGGAGCTTTTAATTCTTAAGAGTTTGTGTTTAAGTTTTAAGTTCAATACCAAATGATAAGTCAATATTTTGATAAACAATTCTCAGTAACATGAATGTGTAAGGTTTGTGATAACATGATAAACACAATATATACTGTAAAACTAGTGTTCAAATCAATCGTAAATAGTGACCATGAGCTCCAACAGAATAATTAATGTTGCGTTGTGTCAAAATACTGTCTGGTCCAGTGTTCTAAATTAAAGTGAAAACATTACAAGAAAGTTACAATTAAATATGGAATTTATTAAGATAATACTGAATTAATACAGAATTTTACAATTGGTGGCGGTGGTGTGAAAAATAAAAAAAAGGAAGCTCATACCGATCCAAAACAGGGAAGTTAACATTGTAGAAACATTGTAGGTTCAGACATCCGACAAACAAACTTCGGCCAACGTCACAGCGCTACCACAATTTAACGTTCCAAACAGTGAAGTTAACAAGGCAAGGTTACTTGTTACAGAAATCATGGCAGTAGACGTCAACCATTATGGTAGAGAGCCATTGCTTGCATTCTATAAGGAGAGAAAAAAGGGAAGTAATTAGTTAAGAAAAGTTTAAACATTTGCTTCGCCCTCCATAGTAGCTTTTCTCTTGTCCATTTCTATTTCTTCCGACATCGTTGGTTCTCTGATAACGCTAACAGCTACTCTTCAGATAGTATTTTCATTCGTGTTTCATTTTCAGCTCCGTCTCCTTCCGTCAATGGCTGCGTGACTGCCTCGTGTCTGTCTCGTCTGAGTCTCGTGTCAGTCCGCTCTCGTCGCCAGCTCCCAGCTTTTTACTCAATTCGCCAAGACTGCTCGATTGGCCCTTTTAGATGGTAGGAAAACCGCCAACAGCCCGGCAACCCCAGGGGAAAAACACGCAAGAAGGTGCAGCCCAAGGTGGAATGAGCTCCAGAAATTGGAGAATATCGCTGATACACCAAGGGCAATCACCTCTAGCCTCGACGAGGGGTCCCATTCCAGCATAGGAAAAGCCTGCGAGTAAGCAAAACACCCCGTCCCCCCTGAGTTTGCTGCAGGGTTAGTAGTGTTGGATCTAGCCTCTACCGCAGGGTGCAAACGTTACTAATGTTGACAAATGTTTCACAGACTACCGTCTAGCGGGCGAAGAAATCGAAAACAAGCCCATAAATTTATTTGGAAGGGCAACGGAAAAGTTTTGAAGGGATAGGTATTAATTATTGATTTTACATACAAATTAACTTCAATACTGATAAGTACTTAAATAAAAATATAATAATTACATAGATAATTTTCTTGGGTTTATTTCAACACCAAACACGACCACCATAGTAAGGAAATAAAAATTACTTCAGTCAAAATACAATAATCAAGTATGAAAATTTTTTTTATATTCTCCACAACACCAAAACGACCACCATAGTCAGAAAATATGGATCCCAAAATTTAGCAGAAAAGGGGGCACATTAAAACTTAATTAAACTTTAAACACCAACTTGCGTAAACAAACTTTAAAAGATTGACCTTAAGGGTCAACTTATCAAGAGATTAACATTAGCAACCAAGGTTAAGAAAAAAATAATTTACTAAACAGAATTTAAATAGTTAACCAAAATTACTCAAGCAACTTAAAATCAGCGTTAACCAAAACTGTCAAGAGAACCAATTAAATGACTACAGTTACTTTTCAACAAGTCAAAGAAACTTAAGTTCAACTACAAAAAAAAATTAAAAACAAATTAATCTTTAAGTCTGAAGCAAAATAATTTAAATCATTACCTTTAAACAATTTAAATCACAACTGAAATAAGTAATACATAACACTTGACATACGGCATATGAAAACGTCGCCGGAGAGACCACAAGCAAACATGACGGAAAGAGTTTATAAAAACATTGTTAAAATAATTAGAAGTTATGTTAAAAATTATCATGCGTTGATGAGACAAACTTTTCTTGTTCAAGAGCGAGAACCAGAATTTAAACAGGGAAATATTTAAAAGCTTATTGATGAAGCTTTGAAAAATTCTGACGTAGCAAGAAAGCGGCAGAAAAATTTACTATGATAGGAAACGCCGCGAATCAGATTTTAAAGTGGGGGATAAGGTGTTGAAAAGAAAATTCACTCCGTCTAGTGCATTTGAAAACGTCGTATCAAAATTCGCCCATAAATTTGAAGGACCTTATGCACTACAGCAGATTGTTGGAGCGATGATTAATTAAAAACTGATTCAGGAAAAAGAATAAAGGCTAGTCCGGATCAATTGAAAAAGTACTATGATCGTAAAGATTTCGATGTCTTACATGATTCACTCCAGGCTTCCGATTTAGAAGAGGAGGATTCCCCAAGGACAATTCTCACCGCACCACAAAGTCCGCCACCTGCGAAAAAGCAAAGAACCAAAGAAACTACAAATTCTCAAACCAACCGAAGAATTCTGGGAAAAAGAATCCCTCACCGTGGGGAAGATCCAAGGAAGAAAAAAATTAAGGGTGAAAAAAAACGTCCCGGCTAGAAACAAGCTTCGCTGTGTCATGACAAGATCTTGCAGCAGACAGCGCCAAGATACTTCAAGGAGGTGGTGGACTGAAAGAAAACCACAAACAAGACCACCCGTCGAGAAAATGAAGAAGAGGCCTGCCGAAGTTGAAGGCACAAATCAAAAATTGAAACAACCAAGATTTCACAAACAAGCGTCGTCGACTACCGATGTACAAAGAACCAGTCTGTCGGATTTTTATCTTCAACGCGGGAGACTGCCTATCGCAAATTTCAAAAAATATTCCGTTTTTAAATATTTTGCTGTTGAATTGAATTTTATGTGGCAAGAACGTAAGTAGCAAGAACGTGATATTTAATAATTAAAGTAAACAAACAAATAAATTAAACTTAAAAAAAAAGTTTTGTAAAGCCATCTTAATAAGAAAAATGAACATTGGTATAATGAACGGAGAAACGACTGAGAAAAATATAAATTACTCAAGCAACTTAAAATCAGCGTTAACCAAAACTGTCAAGAGAACCAATTAAATGACTACAGTTACTTTTCAACAAGTCAAAGAAACTTAAGTTCAACTACAAAAAAAAATTAAAAACAAATTAATCTTTAAGTCTGAAGCAAAATAATTTAAATCATTACCTTTAAACAATTTAAATCACAACTGAAATAAGTAATACATAACACTTGACATACGGCATATGAAAACGTCGCCGGAGAGACCACAAGCAAACATGACGGAAAGAGTTTATAAAAACATTGTTAAAATAATTAGAAGTTATGTTAAAAATTATCATGCGTTGATGAGACAAACTTTTCTTGTTCAAGAGCGAGAACCAGAATTTAAACAGGGAAATATTTAAAAGCTTATTGATGAAGCTTTGAAAAATTCTGACGTAGCAAGAAAGCGGCAGAAAAATTTACTATGATAGGAAACGCCGCGAATCAGATTTTAAAGTGGGGGATAAGGTGTTGAAAAGAAAATTCACTCCGTCTAGTGCATTTGAAAACGTCGTATCAAAATTCGCCCATAAATTTGAAGGACCTTATGCACTACAGCAGATTGTTGGAGCGATGATTAATTAAAAACTGATTCAGGAAAAAGAATAAAGGCTAGTCCGGATCAATTGAAAAAGTACTATGATCGTAAAGATTTCGATGTCTTACATGATTCACTCCAGGCTTCCGATTTAGAAGAGGAGGATTCCCCAAGGACAATTCTCACCGCACCACAAAGTCCGCCACCTGCGAAAAAGCAAAGAACCAAAGAAACTACAAATTCTCAAACCAACCGAAGAATTCTGGGAAAAAGAATCCCTCACCGTGGGGAAGATCCAAGGAAGAAAAAAATTAAGGGTGAAAAAAAACGTCCCGGCTAGAAACAAGCTTCGCTGTGTCATGACAAGATCTTGCAGCAGACAGCGCCAAGATACTTCAAGGAGGTGGTGGACTGAAAGAAAACCACAAACAAGACCACCCGTCGAGAAAATGAAGAAGAGGCCTGCCGAAGTTGAAGGCACAAATCAAAAATTGAAACAACCAAGATTTCACAAACAAGCGTCGTCGACTACCGATGTACAAAGAACCAGTCTGTCGGATTTTTATCTTCAACGCGGGAGACTGCCTATCGCAAATTTCAAAAAATATTCCGTTTTTAAATATTTTGCTGTTGAATTGAATTTTATGTGGCAAGAACGTAAGTAGCAAGAACGTGATATTTAATAATTAAAGTAAACAAACAAATAAATTAAACTTAAAAAAAAAGTTTTGTAAAGCCATCTTAATAAGAAAAATGAACATTGGTATAATGAACGGAGAAACGACTGAGAAAAATAAAAACAGAAAAATGTATGCCAACGCTTAACACTGAATCGGGAATTCTAAGCGTGCACTGATATGATTCTTCTAAGTTTTTGTACGTTTGCGGTTCAACTGTATATGGCGTAATTGCGAAGAAAATAATGCTGAATAATAAGCTAAAAAAAAGTTACTAGGAATGAGTGTAACAGCAAACTGGTAGATTGCGAGCTCAGCGAAAGCTTAAAAAACCTTAATAAACTCTTTTGGGCGACAGTTAAAATCTGAAAACTCTAAGATTTTATTTTTTGACTTCCTTAGCAAAACGGAAGTATTGTGATCGCGAAAAATTTAGGGTATCATATTTCAATGATATCGATTTTGATCGTCATTGATTGCAACTGATGTTTTTCGTGACATCTGTACCTACGGACAGAATAAAGGACTCTTTTATCCCCAAAAATTATGAAGCGTACGTAGGTATGTATGCATGTATTTCGCATAACTCAAAAACGAGTAGCATCAGAACGTTGAAATTTTGTATATAGAACTGCTGTAACATGTAGATGTGCATCTCCTATTTTAGTTGCAATCAACCCCACCAAACGTATATAAATATATTTATTTACATATATATATATTGTTGCGTTTTTACGGGTTCGTAGATTTGAGAGTATCCGATGAGAACACGATGCAGAACAATAAAAAGCACAATTTATTTACAGGAATCACTATTTACAGCACAGTTCCAAAATTATCTTTAAAATCGTCGAAAATCTACAATCAATACGCTGAAACAATCAGCAACACAGCTTCAGGCTGTAACTGTACAGGTAGCTTCACGGCAACACTAAACTTCTAATAAAACACCGTGGAACAATCACCAATCCACTGTCAAGCTATAC
>KK117941.1:610332-621450 GCA_000611955.2 Stegodyphus mimosarum | reverse complement strand
CTCTCGCGTAGCAGCTATTCTCACAACTAATCACACTGCTCGCAACACTTCACAATCTCGTAACTCTCAGAAACGCAAGGGTTTATATAGCTTTTCTTTAAGTTCGACACGTTTCGAGAAATATCTCGACAGGAAGTTATTCTGGAAGCTTCCCGATTGGACCATGGGATATCGCCGATTTGGTCGCCAAATGGGCGATAAAGTCGCCAATCTGGCAACCCTGCCATACACTATTTTATGGCAACCCTAGTGCTATGCCGGAAAGCTTACATACAGGCGCAACCGCCGAATTTTTCGTAACAAGAAAAATGTATGCCAACGCTTAACACTGAATCGGGAATTCTAAGCGTGCACTGATATGATTCTTCTAAGTTTTTGTACGTTTGCGGTTCAACTGTATATGGCGTAATTGCTAAGAAAATAATGCTGAATAATAAGCTAAAAAAAGTTACTAGGAATGAGTGTAACAGCAAACTGGTAGATTGCGAGCTCAGCGAAAGCTTAAAAAACCTTAATAAACTCTTTTGAGCGACAGTTAAAATCTGAAAACTCTAAGATTTTATTTTTTGACTTCCTTAGCAAAAAGGAAGTATTGTGATCGCGAAAAATTTAGGGTATCATATTTCAATGATATCGATTTTGATCGTCATTGATTGCAACTGATGTTTTTCGTGACATCTGTACCTACGGACAGAATAAAGGACTCTTTTATCCCCAAAAATTATGAAGCGTACGTAGGTATGTATGCATGTATTTCGCATAACTCAACAACGAGTAGCATCAGAACGTTGAAATTTTGTATATAGAACTGCTGTAACATGTAGATGTGCATCTCCTATTTTAGTTGCAATCAACCGCACCAAACGTATATAAATATATTTATTTACATATATATATATATAGATCCTTTCTGTTACTTGGCTCAGTGAGCTCAGTTTCTTTATTCTTGTATAAGTGTAAATTGCAGACAAATAAGCTTCGCAACAACAAAGATAACGTCTTCTTTTGTTACTGCGAATTAAATCATGCTTAATCCACTGTGGAATTGATCTGAGAAAATAGAACTTTCAGATTTACTTTACAATTTTTAATATAGATATTTTGAGTTTTATGTATTTTTGCTTTGGCGCGAAGAGAGATCTGAATTAATTGAATGAGAAATACTGAAACGTCTGTGAAACTGTTAAACACTTGTTTTTTTTCGTTTTGTTTGTTTGTATAATTTTGTACATCGTTTTAGATTTAATCATAGTATTTGGACAGAACATTTGGCAACAATTAGATAATTCTTCAGATGATATGGATAATTTTTGTGCATTCTGAGTTATAAAGGGAATGAGATGTAACGTTGTTAAGTGAACCTGCCTCCACAATGTCGTTATGGTAAACAAATACAGAGGCTGTTCGCACATTTTTAAGCGATTTTGGTAAGCGGTAATAAAAATCGTTTGCTGCAAAAGAAGTAATTGCAATTGTAGTATGTTTTTAAAAGTCAAAATTATCGTCTGTGGCTTTAAAGTTTTGTTTTTATTCAAAATGGCGAATTTAACAAAGCAGTGGTTCGAAGGCTACATTTACGCTCTCTCCGAAGAGAAATATGCATACTCCGTTATCCAAAAACGATGTGAGAATCATGCTTTTGTGATATCTAAAGCGTCGATAGGTAATATCATCAACAAGAAAGGAAAAAAACGTCAAATTGGAGCCTCAAGTGGGATAAAAATTCCAATAAGTATCCAAGGAAAAACGGACATCTTCGTCTATTGCAAAGGTACGTTGTTTACTGTTAAAAGAAAATCCCCTTAGTCAAAGGACAGTTGCAAAATCATTAAAATGCTCGGTGTCCACTGTAAAGAAAATTATAAACGTTAATTTAAATCTTAAGAAAGCGAAAAAACGCAATGTGCATCGTCTTGTTGCAGAGCATATCGCTCAACGCAGGACACGCTGCAAAATTCTATATGAGAAACACTTATCCAAAGAAAAATGGAAAACAATTGTCAGGATAGATGAAGCATGGATGTATTTAAATAATTGTAACAAAAAAAGAGCCATTTATTATCATAAAAGGGGAGAAAAAAATTTAAGTACATGGTTCAAAGAATCGAAAGAAAGTTTTCCTAAGGGATTCATGATTGTTGCTGGTTTTTCTTACAATGGCAATTTAAAAATAAAGAGAGTGCAAAAAAATATCAAGATTAACTCCAAATACTATCAGGAACATATTTTATCGCCAATTTTTCTGAATAAAATACCATCGCTTTACCCACAGTGCCATCAATCTGTGAGACTCCATCAGGACAAAGCTAGCTGTCACACATCAAAATCCACTGTAAATTTCCTAAAGGAAATGGAACCAAAAACTGGTATCAAGGCCATACCCTTCACTGATATCCCTACTAAATCTCCCGATGTGTCACCTATGGACTTTTGTGGTTTCGGACTTTTAAAGACTGCATTATCCAAACGTTGTCCCAAAACCCTAACAGGACTCTGGAAAGTTGTTCGGAATTTTATGTAATTTAGTTTTGTGAATACAATGTACATCGTCTAAAAAATGTGCGAACAGCCTCTGTATAGTGAATTTTAAAGAGTGCAATTATTCTGTTGTGGTTTATGCGCTATCGACGAAGTAGATTTAATTCAATCCAATGAGCTTAAATGAAATGTAAAATGCGTATAATTTAATATTCCGTACAAGGAAGTCATGTGGTGTACACATCAGATTTTTTTTTTTTTGTTAATGCCCCATAAAACCCACGTTACAAAATATTAGATGCAATAAAAGAACATTTTCAGTGTCAATGCCACGAAAAACATTTCCAAGCTATTTTTAAATGCGACTTCAGTATTAGGAAAGCGCATTAGATGAAGTAAGTTGCCGATTGTTACCTGTCTTATATAAATCAATTGTGTAAAATCTAGCAGAAATCCATCCACAATCGTCATATGGTTGAATAGAGGATACATTTCGCCCTCTTCTCGTATAATTTTCGTGAGTGTGTGCCGAGTGTGTGTGATTTTATATAGCTTTTAATGTAGATTACCTTTTAGCCATTTACTCAACCATTACAAAGGATTACTCCGGAACCCCTGATGTTACAGCCTTCATTCAACAACAAGGAGGTAGGCCTTCCTATTATCAATCATCTGGTATATCACTTATGTCAATAGCCTAATTAGAACAACTGTTATTAAACTTTTAATGAATTTTTAATTGTTTTTAATTCACGTTTCTACCCTTGTCGACTCTGTCAGTCGGCGTCATTTCACAACACCGCAGGGTTGGTCCTTGAGACACTCTGCTACTACATAGTCTGCCCATGCGCGCACTGTGGAGCGTTAACTACTGGCCAAAGCAATAAACATTTATCACGTGCATTTGTTTATATGGTGGACTTTGATTACCAGTTAAAAATACTTCCTTCCAGATCAGTGCATAATTTACCTATAACAGCAGTAATTTGTGTTTTGATAATTGTACTTAGTAATTTCTGAAATTTTGTCTAAGCCCAATGTTTTGTATGTCGGACATATTGGTCTCCCCAACGCAGCTTTTGTGAAAATCTTAGCTTAGCTGAGCAGGATCAGCCCCTGCAGTTTGGTCTTTTTTCCTATTACATATCTATAGCGCCACAGAATTGGTAAATTGTACACTGCTCAATTCTTTATTATAGGCATGTGCAAGCAGTAGCGATCCTACCGACAAATATTGTAATCACTAGTAAATTCTGTTAATAGATCGCAATTGTTATGTCTTTTAACGTCCTGACATGTATCACCATTGCGTCCACAATAATTTAATATTAGAACTCAAGTTGTGCATTTAATACTGTTCAATATTACTTTAACTATTTGTTAATAACGTTTTAATTACTTTATAATTAATTAATTGTATTTGAAGTGTACTGTTATAAGTGTACATATACTATGTTATGATGGTTCTCTTAATAGTAACTCTATGGGAGTGTGCCAAATGTTTATATGTTTAACATCTTCCTAGATCAAAAATGGTTTTACTAAATTAGAATAGCACCGTTAATTTTGAGTCTGTCGTACAGTTTCTCATAATTTCAATTAGTAAATAAATTATTCACTAAATTAAATTCTGTGGTTCTTTCTTCCATAACTGTACCAATGCTGACTTCTATCTAAGCAGTTTGTTCCTTTGCTTGTATGTCGATGACAAGTTGACTTCGAACCATCTGTGTATATTGGAACATATTCTTGATATTTATACCTGTGATCAGCAAAACGTTGGGTATAGATGACATTGTTAGTGTTTTTTTTATCTGATGGGAAAAAAATTCAAGAATCTGGATTCCTGCCTGTTCCCAAGGAGGAATTTCAAAGTATTGCATGGCTTGGGGGGATATATCAGACAGGGAGAGTTCCTCGATCAGAGAGCGCACTCTCGAAGAAAACGGAGGCACACAAAATGGCCGTGCATCAAATAAAATGTCACAACTGTTATCAGTCAAAGCTAGCCTATTAGGATTGTCAGGTTGTGATAAGATGCTAAATGAATGCAAGAGAGACAACTGCTCACGCCTCAAACGAAGTAATGGTTCATGACAATCAACATAAAGACTCTAAACAGAAGATGTCATGAAAGCTCCAGAACAAATACTTAGAGCTTTATGATGCACAGGGACTAGTTTTAGCAACACAGAATACCGAGCTGATCCGTAGAGAACAGAGCCATAGTCCAGTCTAGAGCGGACAAGCGCTCTATAGATGCGAAGCATGGAGCATCGATCAGCACACCAGGAGGTATTCGCCAGGACTTTTAGTATATTAAGTACTTTCACACACTTCTTTCTCAGCTGTAAAACATGAGAAAGGAAAGTCAGTTTCTGGTCGAATATCACTCCTAAAAATTTTGCTTCAGGTGCAATTCCATTCAGATATAGTTCAGGCTCAGGATGGAGACCTCTCTTTCTACAAAAATGCACGCAGACGGTCTTCTGTTCAGAAAACGTAAATCCTTGGTTGACTGACCATTCGTGGATCTTATTCAATGCGATCTGCAGTTGCCTCTCTATATGTCTCATATCTGCCCCTCGACAACTAATCTGGAGGTCGTCAACATACAAAGAACCTAAAACAGTTGGTGGAAGTTCTTTTAATACTGAGTTAATTTTCAGACTAAATAGAGTGACACTAAGAACAAAGCCTTGAGGCACACCCTCTTCTTGTTCAAAGATTTTTGACAAAACAGAGCCAATCCTAACTTGGAAGGTCCTAACACTCAAAAACTTCTGAATGAAAAATGGTAGGTTGCCACGCAAGCCACTATCATGGAGATCACGAAGGATCCCATACCTCCATGCCTTATCATAAGCTTTTTCAATGTAAAAAAATAGAGACAAGATGGTTTCTTCTAAGGAAAGCTTTACGAATAGATGTCTCCAAAAGGAGCATATTATTTACAGTTGTCCTTTCCTTTCGGAAACTGCTTTGATAAGGTGATAATACACTATTCTTTTCTAAGAAATACACTAAGCGGCTGTTTACCATCTTTTCAAACAGTTTGCATATGCAGCTCGTAAGGGCTATTGGCCGATAATTCGTGGGATTCCGCGGGTCTTTTCCTGGCTTAGCGATAGGTATGACAACAGCTCTCCTCCATGCACTGGGGAAAGTATGCTCCTTCCACACCCTATTGTAAAGAGTGAGAAGGGCATTCAGTGACTTACAGGATAGATGCTTCAGCATATCGTAGCTCACGCCGTCAAGACCCGGACAAGATTTGTGTGTCTGGAACAAAGTTCTCTTTAACTCAAGCATAGTAAAATCCCTATTGTAGGGTTCAGAGTTGGAGGAATTGAAAGCAATGGGATTTTTTTCGGAGCGCTGCTTAATAGAAAGAAATGTGGAAGAATAATTTCTGCTGGAAGAAACGGCAGAAAACGTCTCAACAATAGTATTTGCAATTTCTTCTACGGAGCTAATCATTCGGCCATCTTTTTCCAAAAAGGAAAGTGAGAGGTCTTTATATATTCCACATGCTTTTTCAACTCTCTCCCAAACTCGTTTACTTGGTGTAGAGGATGTTATTGAAGACACATATGAAATCCAGGAATCCCTCTGGCTCTGCCTTCTTACTTTTCGTGCACTTGCTTTGGCTCTTTTAAACGCTATAAGGTTTTGTAAAGTAGGATACCTACGAAAAATGTCCCACGCTTTTCTCTGTTTTTTCAGTGCTTCATGACAGTCACGATTCCACCATGGTTTCGAATACTTGAGCATCTTTCCTGATGTTCTAGGAATGGAAAGCACAGCTGCCTGTATAATAGTATTAGTAACAGCTTCAACTGCATCATCGAGAGGCACATCTTCTACCATGTTTTCTGTGAGATCTGCAGTGGAAGAGAAGAGTTCCCAGTCTGCCCTATCAAGTATGAACCGAGGGGATCTCGACATGGGGTTTGCTCCTCTTCGTGCAAGCGATACAAAAATGGGATAATGATCGCTGTTGTAAAGATCGTTTCCCACACTAAAAGTGCAAAATGGGAACAGAGATGGTGAACAGATGGCAAAATCGAGAGCGTGAAAAGTTCTTGAAGGCTCATGTAAGTGTGTACTCTGCCCATTATTCAGGAGACAAAGGCTATGATCTTCGATCATCTGCTCAATTTGTCTTCCTCGGGAATTTGTGTCTTTACTTCCCCAGAGTGGACTATGGCTATTAAAATCCCCTATTATGATAAATGGTGCAGGCAGCTGCTCTATAAGATCATTTAAATCCTGCTGATCAATGTCTCATTTGGAGGCAAATACAGAGAAACAACTGAAACAACAATGTTTAAATTTATTTGGGTAGCGACAACTTGGAGGGATGTCGTCAAAGAAAGCGCATTTGATGGATACTCCAGTGAGGTGAGGAGGCCTACACCCCCACTGGCACGTTCACCTGCAAGATTTTCTTTCCTTAGGAAAGAGACCCTCCGACGTTTTGCTTGTTGTTCTGGTTTTAGATTTGTTTTTTGTATTGCTAAGCACACAGGATGATAAGCATTCATTAGAGATTTGATATCGAGCAAATTTTCAGTGGAAACCGCGACAGTTCCATGAGACGAGGGTGGCCATTATGATTTCTGTTTGTTCTTTCTGTGCTGCTTTTTAGTGTTTCGTGGGAAGAGATGACTGGGAACTTCTAGACCCTCATCTATTTTCATACTATTTGAATCAACAGATTCAGAAATAATCCCATCAAGAGAGCTATTGCTGGGGCTTCTGTTTTTATTAACTCTTTTCTGATTGAGATTTTTCGGTTTGCTTTCAATTACTGTTTCTTTTCTTTGTACTATATGTGCTGGGTTTTCGTTTTTCCTGCTGTTAATAATCGGTTGGGTTTTATTTGGTAGAGTCTGTATACTAACTGAAGTTTGGGTGGCAACTGCACGAGATGATTTAAGAGGCTAGGGTACCTCAGGATTGCCACACCCGTACTCACAAAAGTGAGCCCCTGAGGGGTGTAAGATGCCCTGGATTCCACACATCCAGGACATCAAACCCAGAACAATGTCCATAGCAAAACAAATGCGGCTATTCTATGGTCATAAATGTAGCCTAAATTCCCACATTCAAAAGGTTCTTTTCATTACCGTGGTGGAAAAAATCGTTATTTACGCAGCTGCTGTTTGGGCTCACCCAATGCAAGGTAGGAAAGTAAAGCACCTTTACACCATACAAAGACCCTCTGCATTGGGTATCACCAGAGCTTACCATACGACTGCCTCACACGCCATTAACGTGCTCGCTGGCCTCCTTCCTCTACACATTCGTGTCGAAGAGGAGGTAGCAAGACAATTCGTTTTGCAACTGAAACGGCCAGTTTCCTCTGAGGAAGTCAATTACCAACCGGAGGATTATGAAACCAACAGCTGCCAGTTCAGTGTTCATCCAGCGGTCAAAGGCACGGGAGTAAATATTTTCATCAATCCCACTACGACTCACAATCCCACACAGCACACCATCTTCACGGATGGTTCGAAGATTGACGAAAAATTGGGAAGTGCGTTTGTAGTGATGCAACAAGGTACAGTAAAAGATCAATGGAAGGGACGGCTGCTACAAAATAATAACGCATTTCAAGGAGAAGCAATGGCGATTGCTACTTGCAATCCCACAACATCCGCAACGCTACTTTCAAGACCGGCAGCCTCTCATCCCTGTATGCAATAGGAAATCCAGACCATTGTTCCGGCATAATACAAGGCGTCCAAGAAGACCTGAGGAAAATTCCATCTCTTCGTACCAAATTGGAATGGACAAAAGCGCATGCCGTCCACCACGGTAATGAATTGGCAGACCATCTCGCCAAAGAAGCAGCTACAGGACCGACCAATCTATAAATTGACATCCCTTGCCTGTCTCATTCCTGAAGAGGACTCTGCGTTTAAAGGCAATTGGGTTATGGCAGCAGACATGGGACAATAGCGAAACTGGAAGACGGACTCATTACCACATCAGCTACGTGGATACCACCAGGAACATTGCTAACACGCAACTGGTCAGGTACATAACGGGTCACGTACCATTTCCAGATTCGGCATAAGCCATACCAGTCAGTACATCTGTGGACAGACTGCCTCTCCGGAGCACTACTTAACGTCCTGTCTCCTTGCAGAAGGTCTTCTCGTCAATTTCCCGTCCACAAATCAACAAGTCTTCTGTAAGTTTTTAATAAAGCAAAGGCACCTGGTCAGAAAAATCGGGCTCCTAATGGGCAAACTGGCAGAACTAAATATGGACCTATGCCAAACTTAGCCAGACTCACAGACTGCCACAATAGACGAATAGCAATTAAGTGACTGGCACCAGTATCTGATACCTTTGAATAACCTTGAATAATACTGAATGTGTATACAATACTGATAGTTCTATTACATGTATATATTATATAACGAAAGTGTATTATGCCAATTATCTGTGTTATGTTATCTAACTGAACTGTACAATGGAATTAGCATTATCTGTATCTGCATATATTTATATCTTCTGTACCTTATATCATTTATCTTGTATCATCCTGTCTCATGCAAACTATTCAACACCTTGTATCATGTATTCTGACATTCGCACATATTATCTTGTATCATCCTGTATCATGTAACTTATTCATTCAACGTATCATGCGCCTTGCATCAAGTATCCTGGTATTAGCATAAATTTGTACATCCAGCACCTAGTATCATATATCTAGCAAAATCTGAGTTATGTAACTTATTCTGGATCCAGTATCATGTATCTTGGCATCTGCATATACAGTCTCATATCATCCTGTAGCATGGACCATATTCTGTACCATGTATCATGTATCTGCCTATATTAGTAGCTTCTGCACCTTGTATCATATATCTTATAAAATCCTGCAATACGTAACCTATGTTGTAAAATGTAACTCTGTATGTTTTAACAAATATCTCGTATCATCCTGTAATATGTGTCATATATCTCGTATCATTTTGTAAAATGTTTCATATATCTCGTATCATCCTGTAATGTGTTTCATATATCTCGTATCACTCTTTAATATGTATTATGTATCTTGCATCTTGGTATCTGTCTATATTAGTATATTCTGCACCTTGTATCATATATCGTGCAAAATCCTGCAATACGTAACCTATGTTGTAAAATGTAACCCCGTATGTTATAAACAATATCTCCTATCATCCTGTAATGTATGTCATATTTCTCGTATCATCCTGTAATATGTATCATATATCTCGTATCATCCTTTAATATGTAACCTATTTTGAACATTCTGTTCTTAAGTATGTGTATGTCACCTTATGCATGTCCTTATATTTGTCACTTTACGTATCTATTGCACCTTATGATCGACGTATCATGCATTCTGGCATCTGCCAATTTTCGTATCTTCTGCACATTGTAGTATATATCCCGCATAATCCTGTATCACGCATCTTATTTCGCACCTTCTACCATGTATCCTGGCACTTATAGCACTCTGCACCTCGTATCATGTATCTTGGTATCTGCATATATCTGTATCCACAGCATCTTGTATCATATATCTCTCAACATCCTGTAGCATGTAACTTATTTTGCACCTATATATTCTATATTCATAAGTATGTGTACGTCACCTCATGCAGCCCATGTTCCTACGTAACATGTATTTAGGCATCTGAATATATATGTATCTTCTGTACAGTCTATCTGTAGCCACCGTATATTTTTATGTATCATGTATCTAGGCAATAGATAAAGGTGGAAGTGGTGCTATACCGATTAACCGTATTGGTAGAAGGGTGGTGCCTACGTCTTCCGTCGCATGTCGCACGCATCCTACTGAGCCGATGCTGTTCTCGCTTTGTATTTTGACTATAATTTTGATATAAAGATCACTTATTGCTGCTTGCTGTCTCTGTCTTTTTCCAAATTTCATCACTTTCTGGCCACTCCTCCTTGGTGTTGCATTTTTAGTGCCAAGCAGCGTATTTTGCTGCGTCTTTTGAGTAGGGTACTTGGGTGTCGATTGTAGGAAAATTGGTAGCTTCTTTGGCCAAACGATCGGCGAATTTATTTCCTTTAATACCTTGGTGGCCTCTTATCCATTGAAGGGAGATCCTATTGTTGTCGTCTTGGGTAGCGGGAACCTCCTTGAGGGCTGAAATATGTAATTCAACTACGCCTGTCTTGTTTAAGCATTGAAGGACACTCATACTGTTCGTATAGAAAGCTATAGTTTGTGAGTTGAATTGTCCTGCCATAGGGCGGCGTCTTTGAGTGCTCTTGATTCAGTTTGAAAAACTGAGGCATGATCGCTGAGTATTTTAGTGGCTGAGTACAGTTGTTCATTATTGTTGAAGACAACATAGGCCGCTCCTACTTTGTTGTTCATTTTCGAGACTTCGGTGTAGACTTCAAGGGTGAGTACGGCCCACCTGATGGCAGAGCCTTTGTCCACTTACTTGCTTTTACTTCGGCCGGGTGCCTCGAGTGGGTTTGGAACCTTGGTTCGATCTTGAAATCACTCAACTCGGTATCTATCAGGCTTTCATTTTCATTATAGTGAATTAGTCTATATATACATCGTTCTCCTGCCGCCGTTAGGTCTAGAGGCAGGGTACCTATCACGTG
>KK117941.1:578677-610090 GCA_000611955.2 Stegodyphus mimosarum | reverse complement strand
CGTTGTGAACGCTTTTGTGAGCTTTAATAACACAATTCTTTGTATTTGTAGAAGTTTTGGATTCAGACGTGCCGTGACGGTCATTCAGCTCAGCCGACCTCACAATAGCATGCGTTCGATACCTCGAATGTAGAGGTGTTTTAGAAGGTCTTCCTTTTAAATTCCATTTTGAGGTTACGATTCTGTTGAGATTGTTTAGTAAGATACTTGTCTTGTCTCGCATTGCTGTCAGGTGGGGAACCCATGTTAGCTTCTTGTCGATGAGAAATCCCAGATATTTTAGGGTGTCTTGTCTTTTTAACGTATGCCCTTCCCATTTAACCCTGGGGGATATTAATAAGTTTATTACCTTTCGGTAAAATGAGCATCTTTGTTTCATCTATGCTGAATCGTAGTTTGGGGGATTGGCTCCATTCTGCAATGATTTTCAGGGCTTTGTGAGCCTTTCTTTCGATGGTGGTGCGGTTTCCACTGATTACAAGTATGAAATCATCCACGTAGGCTTGGATGAATGCGGTTTCTTCAAAGTCTAAATTGAGCGCCGTGTTGGCCACTAGGTTCAACAAGATTGGACCTATGTTCGAACCTTGCGGGGAGCCTTTATTGTATAACCTTGTGACCTTTATCCCATCTCTTTGGTATCTAACTTTCCTTTTGTATAAGTAAGTGCATATAAGTCGGTATAGGTTTCTTGGACAGTCTAGTTGTATTAGCTGGTCTTTTATGATGGGCCACCACAACTGGTTGAAAGCTGAGGCTACGTCTAATGAGATTATACAAGTATGCATCTTATTGCTCTTGCTTTCTTTTACTTTCTTAATTAGGTTGTCTAGTACGTCGATTGTGCTTTTCCCTTTCGAGAATCCAAATTGATTTCGATTGAGGGGTTGATTATTCTCTAGGTGGTGTGTTAACCTTTGCGTAATCAGTTTATCAAAGACTTTGTCCCATGCCGAGAGGAGGCAGATGGGGCAGTAGGCGTTAGGTTTAGTTTTTTCTTTATCTTCTTTATGAAATAGAACTAATTCTGCTTTCTTCCATGATTCAGGGAAGTATCCTTTCTTCAGGCAGGCATTAAATAGCTCTGTTAGATCTTGGGCATTTACATGTCTGAATTCCTCTATAAAATCTATGTTAAAATATCTAATGCGGGGGCTTCTCTACGATGTTTTTGATTTCTTCTTTCGTAAAAGGGGGACGTATGCGGTATTTGGCGGGTTTAGGGTTCTTTGTCTAATCTATCGGTGACAGTCTTTATCGTCCGCTTCGAGATTTTCTAGAAAGTGGAACGAAATGATCTCTGAGATTGTTTCTTCGGTTGTAGATGTCATTTTCCCATCTTCTTTGGCGATGGCGCTTAACTTTAGAAGACCTAAACTTTTGCCTTTAGCGACTTCATAGTAAGTGGGGAGGAGATCTGGAGTGGGGAGGAGATCTAAAGTTTGTTCCAAAATTCTTCCCAGGTGGCTCGTTTTGCCTGAAATAAGGCTCTTCTATAGATTGCTTTTTCCCGTTTGTAAATTTCTCTTCGCTGAGTCCTAATCTCCCTTTGTGCTCTTTGAAATCGGCGTCTTACTGCTCGTACTTTACTTCTGAGTATTGTAAGCTGCGGATTCCATCACGGGTTGCTACGTGGTGGGATCTTGAACTCGGGCTTTTGCTTGTTGCACCATATGAGTTTTTGATCACCTGGGTAGTTTTTTTTTTTCGATGTAGCTATTAATATCTTTCATTGAGTTCATTTTCGGCTTCACGTGGTAGACTTTAGAGATTGTTTCTCGGAACTTCAGCCAATCGACGTGTTTGAGTTTCATTTTGCTAACTATCCATGGATTGTGGATGACGTTTTCGATCTCGTACGTGATATAATTATGATCACTTAGATTCGCGTCTTCGATAACTTGCCAGTTTTTTATTTCTACATATCGCTTTTTTCTTAAGAAGGTGACGTCTATCCAGGAATTACCTCTTGTGTCCGTGAATGTTGGGCTGCTACTAATGTCGTTTTGGATCGTGATATCAGTGGCTGCTGCGAAATCGAATATTTTGAGACCCCTTGGATCTGGTTGCGATGGGCCCCAGATTGGATGTTTCCCGTTTAGGTCCCCTGCGAGGACTACTGGGATGTCGTTGTGCTGATTATGGAACTGTTCTAGTTGTAGTACTGTCGGCTTTAGATCTTGGTTTGGGGAGCTGTAAGCGGACACTATTATAAACGGCTTTTCTGCGTCTATTTTGACTGCTACATAATTCTCATGGCTAATAAATTCTAGTGTTAGAACTTCTCTGTATGTTACTATGATTGCTGCTTTGGCTCTTTGCTGCGTGTAATACTTTTTGAAATTTAATGTTAAACCTCTGAGTTGATTTTCCCTTAAGTATTGTTCTTGGATGCATGCTATTTTGATGTTACTATTATTTTCGAGATATTCTCTTAGGTGCATCGTAGCACCCCTAGAGTGCTATAGATTGATTTGGAGTATGGTGAGATTAACCATAGTCGATACGTAGTTTCAATTTTTGTAGTTCCTTTTGATAGCATGCGCATTTGTTGTCCCTGTTACTATGCTCTGTGTTGAGCTCCGTGTTAAATTTCGCATTCGATTGAGTACAGTTTACACATTTCAATTTTTTAGCCTGACAGTCCTTCTGTTGGTGTTCATCTGAGCCGCTTTTGTGCACTTCGTGTTGATCGGGCCATGTTTGGCCGAGTGGTTGAATCCTAGACACTTATAGCACTGCGAGACCTTGATGTATTCTCTTACACTGTTTCTTGCCCATTGGACATTCAGTTTCTTGGTTCTCATGATTTCTTTGAACAAAGCTGGATCTACGGACAGAAACCAGTTCGTTCCGAATTATCCTTTCATTGGAAATAGGATTTCTAGTTCTGCTTTTTCCAAAATGTGATTTTGTGTCTTTAATTTTTCTTTTAGATCTTAATTTGCGAAGTCTTTGTCTACATTATAGACAATTATTTTTGGGTGCACTTTTTGTGGGCGCTTTGTTTCTACTGCGTCTTTAGGCTTCCTGTTTTCGCGGATAGCTTCTTCCAAGATTTCTAGTTCTTCTTTTTCGCATACTTGTATCAAGATGGCACATTTTTTACCTTTTTTACTGCCTCTATTTCTACCTTTATCTTCGCCGGGTTTACGTATTTAGTAATCCTCTCATTAACCTGATCTGAAGTCATCTCTTAGGGTAAATCAAGGTAACGTGCTTCTGCTCTTTCTTTGGCTTGTTTCGTGATCTAGCTCTTGAAGTTGGCCTACCCCTTCGGGCCATATTGGCGTAAGTGGGTTCGGTTGCTATTACTCCTCTTATGAAATCCTCAACGTTTGATGTTTGTTGTTGCCCTTCTAACCTAGAGATAATTAAATTCTTATAAGAAACTATATTTAAAACTTTACAAAGGAATCCTTAATACACTTTCCTGGGTTTTTGCTTATCTCATATTGAGTTAGGATGCCTAGTAAATCATCCATATACTCAAGTGCTTCCTGCACACTATCAACAGTGGAAGACTGACCTTCCGGTGTCATCCTATCTGTATCGTTCGTAACTGTTGGTGGAGGCCTTCCTTGCTGGACCCTCCTTTTGCTCTTCGGAGGTTTCTCCCAGACTTTCCAGCCCCGTGTTATCTCGACGTGCCATCTCGCTTTGGCTTGCAACTGAGCGCGAGACGATGTGATGGAAGTGTGAATCTAACTAGGGGATCAATGCATGAACCGTTATGGGCCCAATTTACGCAGTGGCTGCTTTTCACAAGTCCAGTACCCTGGGGTTCTCACCGGAACTGCTACTTGTCTTACGGAATTACGTTGGACCTTCTTTCGAGGGAGCCTCCAGACCACGACAAGGTCTAATTCCACACGGGAAGTGCATAGCAAAAAGGTCGCTAGTTTGACAATTTTTAAACTCAGTGGTACTGGACGGCACCCGACGTTCTTCGGAGATGTGTCAAAGCTAACTCACTGTTCGCAACGACGTTTACAGAGTATTAAACAAAATCTACTATATAATTCACTTCCCCCTGGGAGTCACAGGGGGGTAGACGAGACTTTTGATAGTAGCTGGGTTGTGCCATATTATGTGTTCATTCTATGTAAATTATTTAATGCTCACATTAATGTTGAAGCCTGCAACTCTGTTCGTGCGATTCAATTTATTTGTAAATGTATCAGTATAGAAGCAACTAGGCGATCTTCAATCTGCGTAACGAAGGTGTGTTGTAGCCTCTGAATGAAATACGAACCGATCAAGAGGGGTCAAAACCAAACGGTATGGCGTGAATTTAGATCGCCAGCAATGATTAGGTGATTTGAAATAGTTAAACGTTTATCAAAATCACTGATAGGAAAGACATTCCTCCCACGAGCAGCTCCTTTTGGGGGAAGGTATGCCGAAACAGTGAGGGGGAGAATTTTGAATGTAAATTTGTACAATAGTAGCTTCAAAATGTTCCAGATCAGTGAGAGGTGAGACAGTGGGTGTCTTATTGAACGTTTCACATAGATACAGGTGCCACCACTTGTATGTCTGCCATATGACACCCTGTCAGTAGACTAAATGTCATAACTCTCAATTTTGAGAGTTCCCCCTGGAATAAGATGAGTCTCTTGGATTAAAAACCCATCAAACTCGTGCTCTGCAATAAAATCTCCGACTTCATGGATATTATTGTACAGTCCGTTAGCATTCCATGTGCACATGGAAAGTGTTCTTTTGCTTAACACAGGTTGTTCATTTGAACGGTTGAATTTTAGGCCGTTATTGGTAGGTTCTGCAATTATATCAGGAGACACGGGCCGAATATTTAGCCAGATGTCTGAAAGCTGAATATAGGTTTCATATAAATAAAATGGTCTCATTAAGGCATCAGCCTGCCTAAGTTTAGGCATAGCCTTTTTGAAAGCTAGTAGCAGAATATGCTTATTTACCGCGGGGTCGCGGGAGATGTCAATTAGGCATTTTTGAGTGGAGGCGAAAATATCGTCCTAGTCGGCCCTCTCTAGGTAACTGCTGGGGCAACAGCGCGTTTTTATTGAAACCGGCAGTGTTAAGCATCTAGAGTCCCTAGCTGGCTTCTGGGTAACATTCCCCACCGCAACTGCATAACTCAGCGGATTAACACCACTGGGGCGAGCATGCGTGGGACATCTTTGACCGGGGTTTGCCAGGGAATTTTCTGTTACCCTAGATGGAACTGCCGAGGTTGTGGCTCTATTCCTAGGTGTGGTTTTCTTTCCATGAGACCGCTGATTTCCTGGGAAACGAGGACAGGATCGAAAATTTGCAGGATAATCCCCACCGCAGTTGCAGCAAGTAGCAGGAATTTCATTTGGTCATGTGCATTCAGAGGCCCAATGTGGCCAAGAGCCTCTCACACAACGGACTAATATCGGAAATTTATTTACTCTGCTGAAAATTCAGAAATTATAAGAAAATTACATCCAAAGAAAGCACCAGGCATCGACTGTATCACTAATAATACCTTAAAGCATCTCCCGAGAAACATCATTAGTAAAATTACTAGCATTTTCAATTCATGCATCTCAAATTCTTATTATTCCAGTCCCTGGAAAATTGCAAAGATAATCAGGATTCCCAAACATGGGAAAAATCAACTTCAACCCCACGGATTTCGCCCAATAATCCTCCTTCCGAGTTTGAGCAAAGTCTTTGAAAGAATTTTACTCGACAAAATGAAACCTTATCTCAATTTACTGCCTCCTGAACAGTTCGGATTCAGAGCACACCTCTCAACTTCTAAACAACTTGTACGACTTACTGAGTTGATAGGCTCAGCTCTTCATTGCAATCAAAATGTTGCTATCCTCATGTTGGACGTGACGAAAGCCTTCGACCGCGGTCTCGTAGCGAAAGGAATCGACTTTAACTTTGAACGTGTCCTTCTTTTTATTATTTTCTCCTTTATCACCAGCAGAAAAGTCGTAGTTTCTGTTCACGGTGCTTTCTCTTCAGCATGTCCAATTCACAAGGGAATTCCCCAAGGAATTGTTTTGGGACCAATTTTCTACCTCTTTTATGAGGCGGACTTTCCCTCTGTACGCCATAACAATAACTCAATCTTAGCATGATACGCAGATGACACGGCTTTGGCAGCGAAATCCGCTAGCGTGAATCACGCTATTAAAAAACTTCAAGATCACATCTCTCTCATAGAGAACTGGTGCAGAATTGGAAAGTACAGATTAATGCATCCAAGTCGCAACTTCTCAGCAGAAAAAAGAAGAGAAAGAACCTCAAGAGACAACTTCTACTGTTCAATGAACCCATCCCTATTGTGACTCATGCTTAGGAGTTACCTTGAATAGTAAAATGACTTGGACTAACCATATTGATAATGTGAGAAACAAAGCCATCTATGTGATGAAATACTTATATCCCATTTTAGGACGTTTTTCTAAACTCGACCTTGCGAAAAAGAGATTAATCTAACTTTCAACTGTATGTCTTATCATGACGTATGCCTCGCCAGCCTCGACTACTGTGTCAAAAACGGACTTAAATAAGCTGCAGGTTGTGCAAAACCTCTTTTTAAGACTAATAACTAGTGCTCATTATTTTGTGCGGAGCGAAGTGCTGCACAAGGACTTACACATCGAGCCACTGGATACTTTCTTACGCAAAACTAATGACAAATTCTTCAGGAAAGCTAAAGACTGTGAACACTTGAATTTATTTAACCTATTTCACTACGAAATATTAGATGAGGACAGACATCTGCGTCCATTTACTGTTTTCATCCTGAATAGCAGTCAGAACTTTCCAACGTAACTGCTATCATTTATTATTCTAGTGACTTCTGGGACTCTAAGTCCAAAGCAGAGCAACATTCATCAGAGCCAGCACTTGGGAGGGTGGCCTCCCACGTGACCTGTGGGAGGCCACCCTACTGTGTGATTCCAATGTGATCGACATTCAGGCCCAGACCCTAGGGTCGACTCCACTAAAAGAATGATGACCTCCGTTTAAATTCTCTTGCTTTAAATAGTATACAGCAACTAAATTTCCAGAGACTTACGGAAAAACGCATATAAAAGGTCGTTTATTCATTCATAGAGCTACTAGAGATCCATTCACAGGAGCCTTATTCATTTACAGTTAAGACTGATAGCTTAATAGGTATTATTTTAAGATATATTCACGAAATATTTTACGATACTTTGTATAATTATTTTTATACTGAATTGCAATGATTTTTTAGGATTTGCTGAAAAACAAAGTTTTAAAATAAATAAATAAATAAAGGTTGCTATTTATTTATGTAAATAAATCCTTACAGTTTGATTATTCTTATTTCCACTGAATACTAAAATAAAATTCTTTAACAAATACTCCGAAAAAGATTTCACTGATTCCAAATTTTGCAGGTTTAATTTCGCAGATGTAAAGGAAAGGAATGAAAAGATTGCAAAGTATAAAATAATTAACTGACAAAATATAAAATCTACTTAACTAATTAAAACAGATAAAAACGATACTTTTTATTATCTTATCACAATATAATTATTCATTTATTGCTGTTTCTAATTTTAAGAGTAACTTGAATGAACGACCAGTAATGTATTCAGTGCTTTATAAACACTTCGGGGATTTCAAAAAGTAAACAATGTATTTTTAATTCATTTCAGTTATTATCTAGCAAAAAGAATAGGAGATCAAAATTTGCAGAAAAATTAAAGTTGCCTGAAATCCTCTTGCCATTTGCCAACATCAATTTAAGAAAGCGTAATTTTGGGCAATATTACAGCAAGCGAATTATTATTAATACAATGATATCTTTATGATCTGATAAAAGAAGCAATTATAAAAGTCTGAGCAGATCTTGCTTCAGTACTTTTAACATTATCAGGAAGGCCAATTATTATTTCCTCCCTTTTATGTCACCCTAATGATATCGATTACTGATATGACTCATGTATATGTTGTTGTACGTATACTTGCGTGCGTTTATTCCTAATTTAGGTTTTATGTATTTTACTTATGCTATGCATTAATTTCATTTAGTCATTTAGTTAATGTGTAGAGATTTATATTTATTTTAAATAACCAGATACATTTAATTTTAAGTTACTTTCCTATAAGCCTTTATTTCTCTAATTGTCAGTGCTAGAATATTTAAATTTGATAGCGCGCTTAAGAAATGCAAATTCTACCAGTGGAAGAATAAGTTAAAAATCGACGTTCCAGTAGAGAAAGAGGAGGTTAGGGAAATTGCCGTGCGTGCTTATACGCAAACTTCTGTTTAGCAGTTACTGCTGGTTTGACTGGCTTAAGCGCTATTATCTTGCTGTCGCTAGACTCATCTATGTGCTGTAGGCTACAGGATTATATGAGCCCTGTAGTGTAATTCTACTATTTGTGAACGTCTTGAATTCTTAAGTTTGATTCTACTGTTTCAATTACCGCCCAAGTTGAGGCGTAGTATGTTAGCGTCAAGTTGACACATTGTAAATAAGTTAAAGAATTTAATAAAGGGCAATTTTAACCCTTCTTCAGTGTAATCACTATTTCTCAAGACTCTACACAATAGAAGGTCAGTAGAACTTTACAAATGCATTCTATGTAATACTTTCAATGTGTATTTGGTAAAATCCTAGTATACGGTATGGCCTTGGCGCAATTTTGAAAATTATTGCTAAAACTAAAATGCTCATCATAAACACCGTATTTACTAATCAGACAGACAAAAAGAAGTACAGGGGACACGAAAACATCGCCATGGGCAAAACTGGTATCTCCCCACTGCACTAACCATCTATGGAATTGCACCCTCAAGGGGCACGCTAATGCCATGCTCGAGCATTTGTTTACATTGCAGCATTCATAATAGTTGCATATTGATGGTGCATGATTTGCATTACGGACAATATTGACATAAGATATACTTTATACGGGTACTTTGCAATTACATGGATAAATACAATAAATACAATGGATAAATACAATAAGCATACAATGGATAAATACAATAACTATACAATGGATAAATACAATAAGTCATTTAGAGATGGATATACATATTTCTTTTGTGTTTCGGTTTGGAGCTTTGTTGGTAGGGGGGAATGATTATGCTACGATATTCGTAGCTTGTTTGGTATTTTGTTACACGGTTCGCAGTTTATAAGTTCATTCTTACCACGGTATATATTTCAGCACACAGTTAATGAATTCATTTCATGGTACATAGTGTTGAGTGCGTAGTACTGGCGTATCTGTCACACACTGCACAGTATGAAGTAGTTCATAGTTCGTAGTTTGAGTAGGTATAAGGAAAGTTACGGTTATCTCAATAAATGGAGGTATTTAAGTGTGTTTTCTAAAGTCACTCCTGCATAGTAAGAGGGTGAAGAGTAGATATTCTTATTGTTGCATTTTCTGAACTTGGAGAATTATTTCGCATTGTATGCTATGGATGGCAGAGGTCCAGTCCTGTAGATAATCAATAACATTTGTGATGTTTTGGAAGCGTTACGGTGCTTAATGATGAATCTTCTAAATTCTATTCCAGTATGGGTGGGATGGCGAATGTGATGGGACGTTAACGGACACTGAAACATGTAATGTTCAGGGTCTCCGTTTTCCCCACATATGCATCTATCCGACGTAGCTATATTCTGATCATAAAAATACTTTGGGAAGGGACCGTGACCGAGCTGTACTGGTATAGTAGGTGGATATTGTGGTATTTTCTTCAGCCTTGGGTAGCAGTTCGAATTTACGTCGTCCTTGCGGTTCTTGTTCCCACTGACGTTGCCACTTTTCATTCGTCATTTAGTTTAGTTTGTACTTTAATGCTGATTTAGACCATGGGATATGAATTTGACATCCTGTTTGTTCTAGAGCTGCGTGTTTCGCTAGAAAATCGGCCCTTTCATTGCCTTCACAGGCGTTGTGCCCTCTGGTTCATGACAGGACAAATTTATTACTTGTGCTTATGATGTCTTGAATTTGCCGGGCTAATGGAGAATTTGTGTCCAGTTGTTTGATGGATGTATGGAGGACTGACTGTCGGTGATTACATGGATAGTATCTGTATTTAAGTCTCAAAGTTGCATAATGCTGTTCAGTATGGCTATGAGCTATGCTTCATACACACTGTTTTGCGGCACAAGGTAACCTTGCCATTCGGAGTGAAGGCCTGTTTTTGTTTTTATGGTGACACCGTTTCTTACCTTATTTTGGATCTTTGGGCTATCCGTGTATGCAATAAATTCAGTTGACGGAGGTGGTTTGTCGAGGTTGCAACTGAGGTTGTGAAGACCCAGAGCGGGATGTCTGTTATGTTTCGGTGGCTTTTCTTCATAGTCTTGTGGATTGAGAATGATGTCTTATGGATTGAGAATGTAAATCGCAGTTTTCCTGAGTAGTAAATATTGATCAAGAAAGGTCGTTCAATTGAGCTAAGAGTCCGAATGATTCTTGCTGTCATGGGAAAGGCCCAGGTAGCAGCTCCGTATGTGATTATTTTATTGACTACTGTGTTTAATAGAATTTTCATAATGCGATGGTTAAAGCCTCAGGAATATCCTTTCATCGTCCGTAATCCTTTTGTGATTTTAGCGGTGGTTAGCTTCTTTCCCTGGAGATGCGGTATCCAATTGAATTTCTGATCTATGGTGAGTCCTAAGCACTTGATGGTCTTCATACATTTTATTTTATTGTTTCAAATTCGCAGCGTGGGGTTTCTGGTGATTATTTGTCGTGGCTTGTGTATTATGAGTGCTTGCGATTTTATGTGTGATATTTGGAGTTTTATTCTATGACAAAGGTTGTTGAATATATTAAGGGTGGTGTTGCAATTTTCCTCTAGTTGTCTTCGTGCTGATCCTTGGATTATGAAGGCGACATCGTCGGCGAAGGCAACAATCCGTGTGTGATTTCACCACTGATGATCGATAATATTATTAAAAGTGATGTTCCAGAGGTCCGCGCTCATACACGACCCTTGGGGACATCCTCTAGTTTGTTTTCTGGCGATTATGGTATTGTCGTAGATTACTACGCTTTGTCTGTTCTTGAGATAGTCCGTTATCATAAGGTACAGGTGTTTTGGTCATTGCACCTCCCCGAGGGCCTGCTTGCAGCTGGCCACCAGAGAGAGTCGAATGCGTTTTCCAGGTCAAGACATAGGAGAGCCGAATGCATTTGATTGCTTTTGTTTGCTTGTATTTGGGAGATTGCTATATATATTGCATGAGTGGTTGAACTTTTGGGTTTAAATTCATACTGATTGGTACTTATCCTATTGTTTTTATATAGGGTATTTTTTTCTATTGACCAATAGTCGTTCAAGAAGCTTTCTCATGGCTGGTAGTAGATTTAATGGTCGGTACGTATTTACTAATCATCACAATGTTGCCAAAAGTCGCCAAATCTCACGTGTACCGTATACTAGGATTAAACCGCGTATTTTTGTTTTATCGGATTCTTTGCCCCTTTTAGTGTTTTAAATGCTTATTTTATATATTGTAGTGTAGACTCTATCATTCTACCGATCCATTGCTTAAGGATAAAAAGGATAAAATTACCACACTTAAAACCTGAAATATAAACAGAAATTTTCCTGACTGGCGTTGACGATATTAGGTGATTTCTCACTAATTTGATGATATTCTATAAAATTTCCGCGAATGCACATTTTTAATGTCTTTGATCCTTTTTTCTGGAAGCTTCCAGAAATAGGCATACAAGGAATTCGTGTCCCTATCAAGTCCCCAGTCATGTGTCCACTTCAGATTTTTTAATAAATTAAATGATGATATTATTAGATTAAGAAAGGCAGTTTCCGTTTCTGCGCTGCTCTCTAAATTATGTCTATTACTTGTTAAGTAAACAAGAACTGTTGCTGTCTTAGAACATTAACTTTTCTTTTGTTGCTCTTGGTTCTACCAGAATGAAATTTTCATGGCTCTTTCAAAATTGATTAAGGTTTTAGTTAGTCATCACGATCTTTGCTGGTGCGAATTTTGTTTTTTTTACAGATCGTAATTAAGCATATTTAATGACTGTTTGGGAAATTCCAAACAGAAAAAAATATGATGGCTACTCTAATGGATGAAGCGATTCTAGCATCCATGAATATGATGCATCAATGTAATTTTAGTACACTAAATTTAAGGGTCTTGTCTGATTTTTTTACTCTACAGTTATTTTAAACCGCAAAGCGAAAGAAAGCAGTTAAAATATCGTTTATTCGTTTGTATTTTTCAATTGGTGTAGGAAGTGCCCTAGTCCATCTCACCAACTCCGTAAAGACATATCACTGAAAGCGGCACCTCGCGGAACGTAACAGCGTCTTCCAAGCACAGGTCTTAGCCTTGGAGCTAGCTGTTCGCTATTCCATTACAAAGAATTTCCAGAATATGCAAATAATCTCAGACAGCCAATCTGTGCTACAAGCGATCCGCAATTCTTCACATTCTTCACAACCAGTAAAGTCCATACAACAAATACTTCGGAACAATACGCATCTGAACATCACGCTCCATTGGGCCAAGGCAGATGCTGTATATGCGGGGAATGGGCTCACTGATTCTGTAGCCAAAGAAGCGGCTTCTAATGTAGGAGCAAACCAATCCCACTTTTCGGCACCGAGATCCTATCTTAAGCGCTGTATTCTGAACATCTCCCTACAAAAATGACAAACGGAATGGGATAATGGCGACAAAGGGCATCGTAAGCATAATTTTCTTCCCGAAGTCTGCCATAAATAGACTCTACTCTGCCTCACAGCTTACTAGATATGTCAGTGGACATGATCCATTTGCTGCGTATTTCATCGCCTGAGCCATCATGTACTCGGATCTTTGTATTTACGGAGCACAAGGAAGCCCTGACCACTCCGTCACGGAATATCCACTAACCATATCGGAACGCCTTCCACGAACATCAACCCATTCAGACGGATTATATTGAGAACTCCAGCCCTACGACACAGAATCTACACAATCTCAAACCTGCTAATGTCATCAGGACTGGATATTTGTAGACACAAATTAAGTAAGATCTCCGTCAATTTTCTTCCTGAAACGCTTCCGTAGTATTCGTACGAGCAAATATATGATATGCTCCACCTTCAGCGACAATGCTAATGAGTGTCATTAGTGCCAGATTGCAGCAGTAATAGAATAAGTAATTAATTAAGTATTCAAGCAGTAACGTATATAAGTATTCAAGCTTATATGAATTTATGTATTCAATGTAAACAATGATATGTAGGTAATTAATGTATACAAGAATTATTGCATATATGTATATATAAGTGTCAACAACCGTACTCGAGTACTCCTATAATGAATGTATTGTAACGTAAGAGCATCCGAGATGGATGAATAATAAATATTTATTTTAAAACTAAAAAAAAAGATTTCTTGAGTAATAGAAATAAAACAATAATTCATTACAGCCATACATACAAAAAACTACCATAATAAGCATAATATACAAAAACATAATGCATACAAAAACTACCGCTTGAAGCTTGAAGTCGAATTTTCCAGTTTTTCTGAAAACATGTAATATACAACTACATTCTTAAATCTAATATTGATTAGACATCTATCCAGGCTGAAACGGAAATCCTTTCGGATATATGATTATCCGTTTCTGGTACTCTCTCTGCGGAGACTCGAAACCTGATCTAGAAATACTGCACATGACTTCAAAATAATTATACATATTTGATATGGTATTAACATAAAGAGGAACCACTTTATTATAAGTTTGATTTACATCATTTATGAAATAATTACAGCCATTCCCTTTAGACATCTTAGTACAAGGCGCTAATATAAATAGATGACGATTTGTGGATAATTCTGTTTCCCCTGGTAAATTTACAATACATGGCGTTTTGGACAAATCACTTAGGAAAATTTCAGGCTCTGTCAAATTTACCAAGAATTTGTCTGGTTGGCAGGAGGCCGAATTTGGCATAATTAAACTTCCTTGTTTTTGCCGATTTTCTTTAGAAATTAGGTGGAGGGTTTAAGTAACGCATCCACCTCTGTAATAGAAGTGATATCTTCCAATGGAGCCGTCTCTGAATAAGTGGCGAATAAACGAGGTGCGGTTAATATATTTTCCTTTTCCATAAGTGTGGTGGGCAAAAGTCCACACGTATCTAAATTTATTTCTTGAAGTGTTTCGGGAATGCCCCGAGGTTTCCGACCATTCTCCAGGTGTTTAATTAGCACCTCGTTTTATGTTAAATAATTCCTTTCTAAGGAAAAGTTTTGGGAGTCTAAACCTGCTAAATAGACCGGTGATTTCCCCTCATTACTTTCTCTTTGTAAGTGAGAATTTGAAGACGTGTCTAATGAACGAAAAGTCAGTTCATTCACCTCTGTGTAGACCACGAACAATTTTGCTTCCCTCAATTCTTTTGTTCCGAATGAAGGGTTGCTTCCTTCTACAGCGAGGGACGAAACGTTCTTTGTGGTCATCGGGTTTTTGTTAGGTAAACTAGCTTCGCTTTTCGGGAGCAGGATTCCCGGAAAGGGTCTGATCGACCCCTTAACGCAGGGTGAAATTTACCCGTTAGCTATGCACCTGTCATTCCTGTCATGCATTTCATCGTGTTTTTGCCAGTTTTCAGTTTCGAGACTTTTGTCGACAACCGATACGACAAAAGACTCCTTCATTTTGATTTCCTGCTAATTTTTCTACAGTCCGGTTTCCAAACAAACAGTATTGGTCTTCCAAACCTTTCCTATCGACTACGGCTTGTAACTTTAATCTCATTAATTCAAAATCTCTTTCTTCTCTCCTAATTTTATCCTGCCTCTATCCTATATTCTAGGTATATACTTGAATACCTATTCTATCCTATATTTTTGTCTTCTAATTCTGTCTTGCCTCTCTGCTTCTTGTCTTCTAACTCTATCTTGCCTCTTTTCTTCTTGTCTTCTAATTCTATCTTGCCTCTCCTTTGCTTCTCTCCCAAGCCTCACTGAAGTGATATTTTCCAACAGATTTTTCACACGTTCCTCCTCATGTACTTCATTTCTCCTAATCAGCTGTATTAGAGGCAATGTCCTAATCTCAGGTCCGACCTCTTCTCTTAACTCTTCAGCCAAGATTAAAGGTCCTCCTTTCTAGCTTTTGCTAAGAATGTCATGATATAAGGCCAGATTAAGATAACAATCTAACAATTCTAGCTCCATCTCTCTCTCTATATAAAATTGTTTTAAACAAATATCAGATTCAAAAAGTAAAGTTATAAGGTATATCTCCCACATTCTTAGCGTGCCTTCGTGGTGTAATGGTCAGCACACTGAGCCGGTATTTCAGAGGTCTGTGGTTCGATCTCCGGCGAAGGCAATGCATATTAGTCATCTCTCTTGTTTAAAAAAATACCTAATGTCTTTACAGTGGCGCTCGAACTAAAAAGGTTGTGGATGATGACTCTCCACACCCAGGATTTGGCGACTAGGTCCCCTAAAACCCTAGTCGCCCTTTAAAAAGGGGAGTATATAAGGTATATCTCCCACATTCTTAGCGTGCCTTCGTGGTGTAATGGTCAGCACACTGAGCCGGTATTTCAGAGGTCCGTGGTTCGATCCCCGGCGAAGGCAATGCATATTTTTCATCTCTCCTGCTTGTAATTAACCTAATGTCTCTACAAAGTTTAATCCTTTATTTTTATCTTACAGATCTAAACACAAATGAAGACAATTTACACTATAATACGCACATTATACGTTCAATTAATATTTGCCTACTTGAGACTTATAACACTACAAACAATTTTAACCTGCTTTACATTCAATTGCGTGAAACTGAAATGCTTATGATAATACAATATACTTTCATCAAAATCCCCAAAGTATATTAAAAAGTATGCATTCCAAGGTAAACTAAATTAAAAAAAACATATATATATATATATGCTCATAACTAACATTTATACAACAACAGTTAAAATGTAAGATACTGGGGATTTCTAGCCTTTCCCTTTTAGGCGTTCAACAGAAAAATATGTTTCATTTCTTACACAAATAATGTTTTACACACCTTAACTCAAAATTCTACCATTTTGAAACATTCAAGACGTCTTAGAAATGATATATCAAAATACCAACTAGCCTTAGAACCTTTCAAATTACAGTACTTCCTCTCTTTTACACATTTAGTTACATAAGCTTAATTTCAGCCCAACATATTAACATTTCAGATATTAAAATATCTATTAACACAGATTCAAATTCTAAATATTATGCTTCTTATTGTAAGCATAAAACCAAACAGCACATTTTTTAAAGCTTTGTAGAAAACAATATCGACTTAAACAGTTATGTCAACTTGTAAAAACTAAATTATACAAAAAACGTAAATTAAATTACTTCACTGCCTCAATATAGGTACTTAACCGTCTGGATTGTAGACTTGATACACAGGTTGATGCTTGGAAAAAGATGCTGTCACAACTTAATTAATCACAACTTAAGATTTTTATTTATGCTAATGATCCAGACACATATCACTTTTATCACCACCCTCTACAACTTCATAGCACTTCACAGCGGACACTGATGATCTCACAACAGGCTGATGAAATTCGGACCGGATGTTTTTGGAATCTGACGGTACACTTCTAACACGGATGGAAAACTTTTTTTTTCACTTCCCTATACGGGAATAACTTCGGACACGAGAGGGTCGCACGAAATTAAAAAAATGCTGATGCTATTTTTTACAATGACAGTCCCACGACTTGAACTGAATTTGGGAGACTGACGTTCTTTCATATCAAGACTGACGTCCGTAAATTTCCTTCGCGGATTTTCTATCCACACTGCTTAAAGATGAGCTGTATGTTTAAAGATGAGCTTAGGAGACTGACGTTCCTTTTTAAGTGGACTATCGTCGTAACGTTTTTCGTGGATTCTGATCCACGCAGCTTAAAGATGAACTGTATTGAGGAGACTGACGTTCTTTTATATCAGGACTGACGTCCGTAAACTTCCTTCGCGGATTTCCTATCCACACCGCTTAAAGATGAGCTGTATGTTTAAAGATGAGCTTAGGAGACTGAAGTTCCTTTTTAAGTGGGCTATCGTCGTAACGTTTTTCGTGGATTCTGATCCACACAGCTTAATGATGAACTGTATTGAGGAGACTGACGTTCCTTTTTAGCCGGACTGGCGTCCGTAATCTTTTCCGTGAATTTCTAATCCCACCTCTGCCACTAATTTTACATATAGCTGTAACGTAAGAACATGCGGGATGGATGAATAATCAGGCCAGAGGTCTTTTAAACATTGATTTTAAAACTTAATAAAGATTTCTTGAATAATAGAAGTAAAACAACAATTCATTACAGCCATACATACAAAAACTACGGATTTCGTATTTATTGAGGTATTTATTTAGAATTGTAATTAAAATTGTTTTATTTTCCCGCAGAACGCAGACGAATTTGAAGAGAAAGCTACGTCGGAGCGCGTGCATTTAATGTATTTAAGTGTCTTATTGTAATCAAGCTTTCAACTACGTAAGTAATGTATCCATGTAACTTGATGATGTATCCAATATATTAATGTATTTAATTGACAGATCATATTTAATACCGTATTGGAAGTATTTCATTTATTTACGAATTATTATTATTATTATTATCATTATTATTATTAATAGTAGTAGTAGTATAGTAATAGTAGTAATAATTAGTGATAGTACTAGATGTATTTAAGAATTATGGCAACATGCCCCCGAGGTCATCCCTAATGCAATCTAACAGCTAATACTTATATACTGATGCTGCTAACGCATTCATGTAACATCATCCAGATCCCTGTTCGTTCATGCGACTTCACAGAGAAGCCGATGCATTCCAAAGGCAAACTTCCTGGGACTCGAGAGCTGTCAGTTAAAGATGGTGGAGGGCGTGGGACATATACCTGGTTACCTTTGTTAGACATTAGTTGTCCCCTTCCTCCGTCACCTGTATTTTTTCATTAGTTCTGTGGAAATTTAAAATAAGTTTCTAGAGAAATGAACTTATTTAAAAATTTTCTGCTATTCATGAACATTGTAGTATGTATGTCTATGTCATGTAACGATTTGTCAGTAGTACAGGGGTTGTAAATTTAAAGGAGGTAATTTCGAAATATGTGCCTTTTGATTTTGCGTAGTTTTTCTTTCGTTACTTCTGAGCTAAAGATATAATAATGAAATATTTTCCATTGTCTATGTTTTACTTATTTGTTTCCTTAAATATATACACTCAAATCAGAGTGATATGATTGAATGTCCTCTCTAATTTCTATTTTGTTTTTTTATTCACAGAAATATGAAATAGGTTTCATTAATACTGAATTTTTGTATGTGTATTCTTCGTAAGCTGTTTGTGTTGTCTAAGATAAACGTGCTTTATGGTTTGACGCTTCTTTCTAAACCGTTTCTAAATGCCCTTAACTATTTATAAGAATTCATTCTTTTTTTTGTCTTACATAATAATGTTGTGCCGGACACGGACCTTACCCGGAATACTTCCACAAACACGGCATCAGACCTACAAGCCAATGTGCGTACGGAGAAAGCGGCTCAACAGAGCACTATCTTACATCCTGCCCACTTACAGAAGGTACAGAAGCTCTGCACATCAGTCTACCTCAGACGAACCGTCAAACCTTTTGTAAGTACATGATAAAACAGCGGCACTTAATTAAAAAGATAGTACAACTGATGGACAAACTGACTTAAACACAGACCTGTGCCATCCTTAGATCATCCACTTTAATATAACTGCACGTAATATTTACCCCAAATGTATCAGCATTCACCATAAGTACGATGCCAATATAAAGTAAATATAATAAAATGCAAGCTGCACCATGCTATAAACCGTAATATGTAAATAGGATAATGAACTTAAGTAATGAACATAATAAGCATTATGAACTTACACTCATCACCATAAATTAAGGATAATTCGGAGTCACGCGGAAATCGAACTCTAAAATAAATATATCACCTGTAAAATTACTACACACATCTTCAAGAATCATATGCAAATTTCAGGAAGTAACCAGATGACACCGATGGTACGTCACAATGATGAAAGTGTAAGAGAGTGATATATAAGGAATACAGGCAAAGAAGTAAAATTGTTCGCAGGCACTTTATAAGCATTTCAGTGCAACAAACGAATAGTTATGACACAAAGGACGCATTTGGATGATTTTTTACGTGGTAGAATTATCCGCCGTCTGGAATGTGGGCGTACCCAACTGGAAGTATCAGACGAACATGGAATTTCCCAGAGTGCCATCTCTAGGCTTTGGCAACGATTCCAAGATGATGGTAATGTGAGTAGACGTTACAGCACAGGTCGCCCCAGAGTTACAACGCCGAATGAGGACCGGTATTTGGCAGTTACTGCCAAAAGAAACAGGCGGAGCACAGCCTCGGACCTGTCTCGTCAGCTCTCTTCAGCCACTGGTACGACAATTTCAAGGCAGACCGTGTACAGACGCTTAGGGCAGATTGGTCTATATGCTCGTAGACCTGTCAGATGCGTTCCACTTACTGCAACTCACTGTCGCCTGCGGTTAGCCTGGAGTAGAGAGCATGCATTGTGGACACCGCAACAGTGGGCTTGTGTGATGTTTTCCGACGAGTCCAGGTTTAGCTTGCAGTCTGATTCTCGCCGAACTTTCATATGGAGAGCTCCAGGTACCCGTTACCACCAAGAAAACATCATTGAACGACACGTTACGGAGGTGGAGGAGTGCTCGTTTGGGGTGGAATTATTCTGGGTTCCAGAACTGACCTGCATGTTCAAATTGGAACCATGACAAGCCAAATCTATCGGGACGTCATTCTGGAACAACATGTGCGTTTGTTTCGGGGCGCTATGGACGTACAATTTATGTTTATGGATGACAACGCCCGTTCTCACCGTGCAAACATCGTAAGCGAATGACTTCAATCGGAGAATATCCCCCGTATGGACTGGTCAGTATTCTCACCGGACTTGAATCCAGTAGAGCACGTGTGGGACATGCTTGACCGACGAGTTGCAGCCCGTCAACCTCCTCCTACATGTCTACCGGAACTTCGGAGAGCATTGCTTTTTGAGTGGTGTAATATCCCCCAAGATCAGATCGATAATTTGATACTCAGCATGCCTAGGAGTTGTACGGACTGCATTGCATCGTCTGAGAGACATACATGGTAACCATGTAATATTGGTTTTTTGTAAATAGGTTTTTTTTTGTAATTTGCTCCAGGGAGAAAAAATCGCTAATTTTTTTAATAATATCAAACATATAGCATCTTTTTTTGCTCTTTACGTTTTGTTTAATAAATAAGTTTTACAAATAAGTCAAATTTGTTTTGCTTCTAAGTCTTCCTTTGCCTGATTTTGCATTATCCTTAATTTATGGACATGAGTGTAATAAGTAAATGCATACGAAAGCAGTGGATATGTTATAAGTACCTTAATTATGAAAGTAACATCAATTCAATGTAATATTAATGTACACAGTATGTATTGTAATATTAATGCACATATAGAATTAGCAAAGAATGTGCACAACATGTGCCCTCCTGAAGCGTTTATGTTTTAGATGTGAAGGTAATGTATCATAAGGTAAACACAATATAAATGTAAATAACACCATTTAATGAACCTAATAAGTAAATGCATACGAAGGCAGTGTATATGATACAAATGTCTTAAATCTGTATGTACTGTATGTACAATGTATCCAAATGTGCTTAAATTCTCAATGTAATCTGTGTTTACAAACTCTGTAAAATGTGCATCCAAATGTATCATTATGCTCTGTATTGCAACTAATTATTGTTCAACAAATACTGGACCCGAGCGACAGGACAGGAGTGAATTTCCGGATGCGCTCTTTGGTCGGCTGGACTGCCATCCGTATGGATCCGGGGTTGGGTTTGGGCGCTGATGCGAGGCATTGGTGTAACCCCACACTCTGGTCAAACTGTAGATAAAGGTGGACGTGGTGCTATACCAATTAAGCAATCGGCAGAGGGATGGTGCCCACGTTCTCCGTCGCATGTCGCATAATAATGTTATGATGGTATTGCTAAGGTAATGACAATAAGTGAAAATCACTTTTCTTAATGGAAATATTTTTGTTTCCTCTTTTCTTATTTTTCAAAATACTTACTCTATGTTTAATTCTGATGAATCTTGAATATTTGATTTTGTATCTTAAATGATGTAAATAAATGGTCTTCAAGCTCAAGTTTCCAAACATCGTTTTAGCAAGACTGTGACACAAAAATTATTATAAATGTTCGACTAGCTGCTAATTATTGAACCCCTATAAAGGGGAGACGGTGAATTTTAATGTATATCTTACCGGCAATGTATGAAACGCCGGAATTCTATGGAACACCTAAGCATTTTATAGAATGCCTTGCGTTTCTAGACAAAGTATAAAATATGATAATTATTATATATTTTACGTAGGCATTGTATATAATACCTAAGCATTTTATAGAATGACAAATGCGCTTTATTGAAAGTATGAAAAAAAGGCCATAATAAGCTATTATTTAAAAAACGTTCATTCTTGAAAAATATAAATGTTATTTTGAAAAAATAGCGAAAGCCTGCCATTAAAAAACGTTTATTCTAAATACGTAAAAAGAAATTTAAAAGAATTAGTGAGATGATCTTGGTACATCATAATAAATTTATATTCTCTGCCTGACTGGAAATTAATACGATAAATCTGACAACGGGAATTAAATTCAGAAAAAAATCGTAGGTTTTGCAACAATGTCCTTTTTAATACCTTGTAAGGTATATCCTAATTTTATAATAGCTATTTTAAATTTATTACACTTTCATATCTCTTCTAGTTTCAGCTTACAATTCCTTACCAGAATGAGTTTTTAGAATCGAGTTAAATGGAAATAAGAAGTAGAGTAGAATTTAAGTTCCACTGACTTCTAGAGAGAGAGAGAGTTAAGATTCCTGAATATCGCGCGTTTACCTTTTGGCTACTTCTCTCTAACTGTTATCTCTAATGTTATCTTAGCCGTATTACGTGCCTTTTGATAGCTTCGCTAGCTAATTTAATATTACAAGCCAACTAAATTAGAATTTGTGTTGCTTCGTCTAAATCTCTTTAGATAGTTCTTGTTTGTTACATTTTAAGTTAAGCCCACGAGAAAGGGGCCATCTGCGAGTCTTTATTTTGTGCAATAAAGGATAATTAACCCTTCCTGAGTTTACGTTGCTGTTCTCGGACTTAACGATTATGCGTTTAGCAGTTCACTAGGTTCCTCAGCACTTAGTTTAGAAGAATAAAAGGGCGGAACACTACATCCTTTCTGTTTTTTTTTTTTCTGGCAAGGTTCACAAAGGCGGATGTGCAGTTCGATATTATGACGTGTAATGTTTTTGGATTTGGTTGTAAGTTCTTTCAACATTCTGTCGCGTCCTCTGTGTCCAGCAGCCAAATGAGCTTCATGAAGTACGTGAAATAAATCAGAGTCCGTGACGTAATTCTTTACAGTACTGAGCCTTTTTTAACAGGAGAAATGAGTTGACTTTTGTTTTCCTTTCTGCAGACTTTTGCCTGTAATATGGTATAAAGTGCTACAACATAATCAATATTGCAAATTTCAGACAAGTTACCGAACGCATTATTTTGAGTGTTACCTGTATTATTGATGTATACTTTCATGACGACATTTTTCACATTACTATATACTATTTCACACACATTAATGAAAGAAAAAGAAAAGGACAAAAGTGAGTGTTAGTTTGACGGCACAGAGTATGCTGCCTGTGAAATTTTTAAAGTCGCAGCAATTGTTGACGTTCTATTTCTTTTTTTACTTCCTTGTATGAAATAAAAGAAGTAATGTAATCACGAAAAATTCCGGGTACCATTATTTCAGCGAAAATATCCATTTTCACCGCTATCGAATGCAATTCAACGATATTTTTGCTGGCCGTCTGTACGTAAGGACAGAATAAAGAATTCTTTTTCCCCAAACGAATTATAAAACTGATCTAAAATGGATTCAGAACAGATTTTTTCGTAGCGTCCGTCCATACGTGCGTATGTTCGCATTACTCAAAAACCAGCAGCCTCAGAACGCTGAAATTTTTTATGTAGGACTGCTATAATATGCAGCTGTGCACCCCCCGTTTTGGTTGCGATCGGTCGTACCAAATATATCTATATCTATATGTATATATATATACCCAGT
This sequence comes from Stegodyphus mimosarum, assembly GCA_000611955.2. Classification (NCBI taxonomy): domain Eukaryota; kingdom Metazoa; phylum Arthropoda; class Arachnida; order Araneae; family Eresidae; genus Stegodyphus; species Stegodyphus mimosarum. Next base: position 586,852 of record KK117941.1, on the reverse strand, counting down.
CCGTTACTCAGCTCGGTGAGCTCATTTTTTTTTATTCTTATATATTTGTAAATTGCTCAGTTTTTGCTTCAAAAATGACTGGATTATGTTGTTCTTACTTCCGGTTAAGGGTTTTTATGCCTTTAGGTAACCTACACGCTTTACTTGCAGAATTATCAACAATTTAAAAGTGGTTTAAGGGCGGCTCAGCCGAATTATTTATGCTATAGCGGCCCCATATTTGTTTACATTTGAAACTTAGCAGCATAGTGGATTTGTTGCCAATCTAGAGAAACTAAGCTTCACAACAACAAACATAACGTCTTTTTTATTATTGGGAATTAAATCAAGCTTGATCCGTTCTGGAATTAACATTTAAGTTATTAAATTATCCCATATTTTCATTGAGCATAGTGTCCACAACAATTTAAATCAGTTTCTGCGTCTTTAGTGTCTTTTTGCCGAGTGAGATAAAAAATTAACTTTCAGTTTTGTGCACCGAAAAATCTGCCTTTTTGCCGCTGGCCGAATAGCTTGTTTCTGGGTAGAAACTCTAATTTTAATTGTAAAAGTTGTTCTTTAAATTGCTTTAACTGCATTTATGATTCATATTTTTCTGTATTTTTCAATTTTTAATAAAAATATTTTTAGGTTTTATGTATTTTTGCCTTGTCCCGAAGTTAGAACTGAATTTATTGAATGAGAAATACATCTCTAATGAAATTCGAGGAAATAAGTTTAAATGAAATGCAGGAAATATGCGTATAATTTAATATTACGTACAAAGAAGTCATGTGGTGTACACATCAGATTTTTTTACGTAAATATTTCGTTGCTTTAAACAAATGCATTGTAGACAAAATTCGTGTTGTATCAGAATTATTGCCTCGGTTATATATTTATGTACAAACACTGGGAAATTTGAATATCAGCATTTTATTTAAATCAAAGAAGTTATTCACAATGTAGAATTGTTGAAAACATTTACAAGTAGAGTATTTGTACAAATCGTACGAGTAAGAGACTAGTAGTATTTTAACCAATTTTACCGATACAGGATTTGAAATTGTAAAAAAATAAGTTGAGCTGGCTTCCTACCAAATGTGACATTGCTCTTTCGGATTCATGGGCGCATATGAAGGGCAATTGAAGTCCTTGGAAAACTCCGGTAAGTTAGACATTCCACCCCTGACTCTGAAACAGAAGATATATTTTAATCACTTTAGCATAGATCATGATTTCAAATGTTTAGCAATTTTGTCTACAACTTCTTAAATTTGTTTGGGAATTAACTAATTAAAGTAAACCATATATCAGATATTAAGATCGAACAACCAAATCTGAATACGATTAAATAATATATCTCAGAGATTCTCAACCGCTGGTACGCAAGGAAATAATAGGTGGTAATCAAAGAGACAAAGTATTTTTAACTATTAAATTCCAAAATTAAACACCCAAACATCCTGTTTAAGTTTTTTCTCCAACTCTCGTAAATTTATGCGATCTGACCTTTGTTCAAGGTCAATAGCTGCTCAAAGATTTTAGCAAAGTAATCCGTTTTTATTTTCAAAAATACTCTTTTCCACATAGACATAATAAAATTTGCCACCAATAATTTTTTTAAGGATTAATAGAAATGGATGTTGTATTTAATAGGAAACAAAAGTAAGTTCCTACAAAACGATAATAATATCTCATTAATTTTTTAAGAGTTGATAGATATATTAGTATGTCCACACTTTATATCGCCGCCATTTCCGGGCTCATATTGCTCTATTTTCAATTAGAATAATTTTTTAAGTTAATTTGTTGTCTCTATCAATAGGTAGTTTGTCTTCTTGTTGCTTTGCATTCCTTACTTTTCTACACGTTGCGAATATCACGCTTGTTTTTGAAGAAATCTTAATATACTGTGCGTTTAAATATTTGTGAAAAATAATAAAACAAACATAGATTTTCAAAACGGAAAAATGCTTAGGATTGACTGTGGGAAACTTATAATTCTTTGGTGATAGATCCACGGTAATCGAATAGCATTAAAAACGCTGAAAACATAAGAAAAATTGTTTATAGAATATTATTTATTTTTCTCTCTGATTCAAAATTTAAATTGCAGAATTGTTTATTTAGTGAATTATAGCTGGCGCGTTTAGCACATTTAGCTGATATTTTTGAAAAGTTAAATGAATTACATTAAGGATTACAAGAACAAAGTTTTAATTTGTGTACCATTAGAGATAAAATAAATGCAATGATAAAAATACTCGAACTAATAATCAAAGAATTGGATAATAATATTTTAAGTTTTTTCCTACTTTTAGAAAGTTTCTAACCGAAAATAAAAGAAGAATTAGCATCCGACAAAATTTGGCAATAGAATAAATTTGAAATAATTTGAAAATAAAAGAAGAATTATAATCTGACATTAAAAATCATTGTTTTTCATTGATATATAATTTCAATGTGTATTATCCGAAGGATTATGAAAACGGAAACTCGATTAGAAATTCATTTTGTTCAAATGTACCTGAAATTTTATCTCGTGAAGAAAAAGAACAAGATATAGAAATTTCTGTGATCGAATTCTAACTGAAGATTTCAAAAATAACAACACAGTTGATAACTTTGGGCGGAACCGAAAAAAAACAAATTTAAGAGTATTTCAAATAAAGCTATTAAATTTTTATTGGCTTTTTGCATAACCTATTTGTGTTTTACAGGAATTTCTTTCATGTTATATTTGAAAAAATACAGAACAAAATATACTAAAAATATACAGAACGAAATTAAAAATTAAAAATCTAGTTTAAAGCTAAGTGAAATAAGACCAGATAAAGAATTGAACTCTCTTAAACGGACCCAAATTTCACTCTACCAATGCCAACGATTTTGTATTACGAAGTGCCTACGGTTCAAAACCATTTACCTCCTCATCAGAATTAAATAAAGTGAGCAGAAATAGGCAAAATACATAAGTTAATTTACTTGATGCACACTTGAGGGAGCCACTTACACTCGAGAAAGTTTAGGGATAGGGTAAAAAATTAAGATTAATAAAATGAAAACTTAGTTTTTAAATACCTTTTTTTTGTAGTTGTATATTTTTTTATTTTTTTATACGCAATGCAAAAATTAAAGCAAAAGCAGATAATATTTAATGATTAGTAGGTTCTAATTCATTCATTCATGTCCAGTATTGCCGGACTGCCGCTAACTTGTGCGGCGTCGCCGGCTCGATGATAAGTATGCCACGAGGGCGCATGATGATAAAAACATGATACTTTAGAAAAAATCAAGTCCGTGATGAAGCAGGAAAGAAGTCGGAGGCGACCAGGTCGCATAGTCCTATAAAGCGTAGAACAGACGTGAGCACTTCAGTAAGACAGGACAGTAGGGTGGCGCCATCTATCAGGATCAGTAGGAACTAAAACGGAATATTTCAGTTAGTCATATCACAGTGAGATGAGCGAATTACAAGTCCATCTTAATCATTTCTTCTACTATTCCCAGAGCAAGTAGAACTTTTTCTTGGGGTGATTGCAACTTTTTACATTTTTCAACAAATTCCATAAATTTGTTAATTAACTTCAAAAGATTTTCATCTGGAACAAATTCTGTTATGCTGCTAGTAACAGCATCTGAGTAAGTTTTTTGTCCATGAAGAATACTGTTTTTTGTTGGCGGCTCTTTCGACGGGGGCTTATCGGATTCTTTAGAAACAGTCGGCAGAGTTCGCTTCTTGGGCGGCACTACTTTCCGATCTTTAGGTCGAAATTCACATGATTTCGCGGACGCTACATGGTCCAATTTTAGCAGGTTCTAAATTTTAGAATTAAAGTATTAGAACTTAAATTTTTATAATCAGAATGGTAATCAATTTTTAATCTAATATTTTTTATGTGTCAGTATTTAATAAAAATAACCAATAGGTCGTGCAATTCAAATATTTCTATTGTAGAGTGAAGTGGCGGTACTAAAGATTTTCAGTTTTTATTTAGGTGGTACGCACTAGCCAAAAGGTTGAGAACCGCTGATATATGAGTTACCGGTAAAGTTCGAAATGAGGCATTGTATACAATGCATAAAACTATGTACGGAACGATTCATATTTCACATATTTCCTAGGCATTCTGTAGAATGCTAAATAAGAAGGCGGCAAAGTATGAAATACATCTCTGATTCGCTTCGAATATCACGTGTATTTCAATTTATTCAATATTTCACACGTTCCGTTTCTGATACCTTTTGTGTGTTTAAAGGGCACAAGTGACGCACTCGTATGAAAATATAACGTCAAAAAATTCATACCTTCTGTGGCCATGCAAGTGAAGATGATGAAATGGGTATTTTATGTATCCGTCATTTCAAAACTGGAATAGTTATTGAAGGTAAAATAAATTATAAATTCAATCTGGAAATACAATCCAAAAAAATGAAAATGAATTCGGAAAAACAAATTTGTCACTTCTTTGGAACCATTTTTCGAATTCCTATTCCTGACGTCGAGAAGGGCGAGGTGAATCGCGCAGTATATTGGATATTTTTATATTCTATATTTTATAGTATGCCGGCGTTTCATACTTTGCTGGTACCATATATAATAATAGCCTTATCATGACATTTTTTTATATTTTGCCTAAATAGCATTTGTCATTCTAAAGAATGCCTAGGTATTATATGCGATGCCTAAGGAAAGTACGTAATAATTCTCATATTTTAGACTTTGCCTAAAAACGTCTGTCATTCTATAGAATGTCAGCGTTTCATACTTTGCTGGTACCATATATAATAGCCTCATCAGGACCTTTTTTGATACTTTGCCTAAATAGCATTTGTCATTCTATAGAATGCCTAGGTATTATATGCAATGCCTAAGTACGTAATAATTTTCATATTTTAGGCATTGCCTAAAAGATTTTACCAAACGAAAAGCTGATAACGACGCTAAAGTTCCCTTTAACAGAATATGGAACAACTAGATATTTTTAAATGTAGCCTGATCTTTCTAGATATTATGGGACAGAAGCAAATTGCTGATATCAAGAAGTGAGCACTGATTCGCCTCCAGTTGGATGTGAGCGAATTCATTGCAAGTACTGTATGAAAATGGTGTTTCATCTGTAGTAGTCTTACTATTTCATCTTCCTTCTTCACAACTGCTCCATGAACATAAAGAAGTATAACATAAAGAATTGGAACGAAAATGTATTTTGCTTGTGGGTAGTGTTTCGTGCAACGCTCGTCCTTTAATATACGGCAAATAGTTCATGTAGTTCAGTGATTCTCGACCACTGTTCCGCGACACTTTTGTGTACCTCCAAATTTTTAAAGTGTGCTGCCAAATTTTAGAAATGTACATAGCAAAAATTATAAAGGGTTTAATCCTAGTATACGGTACACATGGAGAATTGGCGAAATTCGGTTTTTTAAGATATTTATAAGCGCGCCAGTCGTTTTATTCAAGCCGATTTTGGTACTCTGGAGGAAAGCACATTTCGGAGTATTTTCGCGCATGTTCAGTACATAATTTAAATTAAGAAGTTCTGCTGGTGCAGATGGGAGACTAACTCACTTATCAGACACTTTTGTTATATTTAATAACATAAATTGAAGTACGCAAGGGCCGAAAGAAAATGTATTAAACTCAAACGAAAAACTGGTGGGATTCCAAAAGCACATAACTTTATGGAAGAATAAAGCTCAGGAAGGCAATTTGGAAACGTTTAAGTCCGTCCCAAAAGATTTTTGTAAAACTATTCGTAAAATTGTTATTGACCATTTGACAATATTACAGGAGAGAATTATTCATTATTTTCCAAATTTAGATATAAACAAAATTTATTGGGTTCGTAATCCATTTGTGATAACGAATACTTCTGTATTTGAATGAACTTTGAATGAAGAAGAAGAACTAATTTAGCTTTCTAATAATCGATATTTGATTTTAAAATATTCAAAAGGATCAATTAATTCATTTTGTATTAACATTAGACGCGATTATCCCATGATGGCCAAAAAAGCTTAAAAAATACTATTACAGTTTTCTACATCTTATTTGTGTGAATTCGAATTTTCATTATTAACCAACATAAAAACGAGTAAAAGATCGAGACTGTTAAATGTAGAAGACGATAAGAGAGGATCATTGTCATTTTTACCACCAAATATAAATGAAATTATCGAAAAACATCGAGCTCAAATTTCTCATTAAATGTATTCTTATTATTAACTTGTAATTAATTCCTTAATAAACGTACTGCTGTTCTTGTAGTATATATTATTTTATTTTACATTCAGAATTATTATCTTTTTTACACAGTGTATTATAGGGAAATAAACCACTTTTAAACTTATCTTTTTCTTTGTGTGCCACCAAATTTTGAAATCCTTAAAAGTGTGCCGCGACAAAAAAAAAGGTTGAGAATCACTAATCTAGCTAGAAGTAAAGATCTGCTTTTTTTGGGTTTTGGTTGAGAAAGCGCACTACCATATGCTGCCCCCTTAATGAAATATTTTGCAGTTGAAATACAGTTTTTAGGTAGCATGCCATCAAAATTGTGTATGAGACGATTTTAAGCGAACCAGTAAAGGACACGGGAGCAACTGATCTCATAGTGAGAATAGCGATGGAATCAGGGCGCCACAGATCGTCTGGTCTACAGATTTATCCCTCAAGTATCAACAGAAATGCAGACTCAAAATTACTACAGTCTGTCTATCATAAGAAAAGCTCTCGCCAGTTAGTTTGCAACTGTCTGTTGCCATAGGAACGATTCTTGACCCATTTTCCGTAGGGGTGTCTTGAAGATTTACTTTTCAGTTTGCCATCCTGGCGCATCTCTGGCAACCTTGGTTAGCCCCTATTTGAAATATACTAGCCCTGTTGCTATAGCGACCGCCACCCGCCAGACCCTGCGGCGGGAGCTCTTCTTCTCGTAGACAGACAGTACCTGACACAATGTCTAAAGGGACATGGACTCACTCACAAATTTCGCTTTGGCTTTCATGACAATAACGGCTGCGAATGGGGTGAGGATGGCGACCCTGATCATCATCTCTTCTCCTGTCCTCTCAGGGCTCAAGACCAGCTCAAAACGTTAAGTGACAGCTTCTGGCCGCAATGGTTTCAGAATATTAAGACGAACAGGACCAGCACAGCGAAAAATCAAAGCAGTGATAGACAACTGGGCACTGCTCTAAAAAAAAGGGACACTTCTATGTCTCCCGTCCTGCTGGGCGATTGATGAAATTCAAATTGCGTTTTCCATGTCTCGAAAGCCCGACTTAGGACATGTATTAGATTCATTTATAATATTCTTCTAATGTAGGTATTTTAACACAAAATCGGACTTTTTCGGAAATGACATGCCAATGATTTTCTATATTTCGATTCTACGACTCAATTATGCCAAAGTGGCAAGTTTTGTAAAACTCACACGAGTAGTTTTTAAAAAATTATCTCAAAACTTTATCTCCTCAGTGTTAATTGAATTTGGTGTATATTTATTAATATCTCATTTTTATTAAATCTATTTGATTCTTCCTTTCACATTTCGAAATTTAGGTTCATTTCAAATAAAATTCACCCATTTTTTATGATTTATTTTTAAATGATTTTTGTAAATTTTTCGAAAATAATTTTGAATTATAACATATAAAAGTTTTACCATCATCTTAAAGTACATGTATTTCTAAGCATACCTGCAAAAAATTAGAGCTTCTTATTCAAAATTTCCGAAGATATACGTGAATTTGTATATTGGCGCGCTTTGAAATTTGCCATATTTGTTGAAAGCGATAATAACGAAAATGTGGTTTACGCACTTTCTTAAAATTATTTGAAAGTAGGAACAATATGACTTTTTCCCTCTTACCCACAATGTAAAAAGGCAGTAACGACGTGACTTTTTTTCCTCTCCTGGACAATGGAAAGGAAGGAAAATAGGTTGCCATATATTAAGAATTTCGCCAAGTGAATTATTTTTGGCTCAGACTGAAAAAAATTCGCCAAGTTAAATTTTTGAATTTCTCCGTTAATTTCGCACCACATTTTACAAAATATTATGTTTAGGCATTGTTTGAGTCGTAGAATCGAAATATGGAAACAAATTGGTATGTTATTTTAGAAAAAGTTCCATTTTGTGCCAAATACCTATATTAGAACAAATTTATATATAATTTTAATATATATCC
>KK117941.1:547795-578652 GCA_000611955.2 Stegodyphus mimosarum | reverse complement strand
AGTCGCGCTTCCGAGACACGGAAAACGCAATTTGAATTTCGTCAATCGGCTCAGTAGAAAGGGAGATATAGAACTGTCCCATTTTTTTTAGCAGTGTACATATACTTCAAAGGCCCTGTAACCGTGCTTATGTAACATAGTGTACATAGATCAAATAAATGCATCTGCTGTGTTGGCATTAGATTTGGTAGGGATAAATACATATTTATTTGGGTCGAAGGCCAACTCAATGGTTTAAACACATCGCACTCTTGTTAATGGCTGCTGTTCACTGTATGAATTTATCGTATTATCTGACAAGGTAAAACCGACGTTTAGAAAGGAAATGTATGGCTGTCTTTAAGAGAAAGATTAATAGCGCCTTCGCGTTTTCAATTGGTTAAATCATGTAGTAACAGACCTTTGCTTTTAAAAATCTTTTCCATATTTCACTTACCTAAACTTCGGGGGCACGTATGATTGACTGCGAAACTGTTGCTCCAGGTATTGTTTTGTTTATTTCTCACACATTACCTGAAACAGATTTTATGTAATGCGCTTACATTTTTTGTGCAAATATACCAATAAATAATTGAATAAAATTGTACCACTATCTCTTGATCTTTCACGACATCAGAAGTGAAAGAATTTTGTGAATGAAATAAAAAAATGTAGAGTCGTTAGGTTACTTTGAAGCAGGACAAGGAAAAAAATATAGTGCCTTTGCCAGCATTCGAATCTAGACTTCTCGAATACGCAGCAATTGTGCTACCATTACATCACAAAAGCGTGACGGAAGGAGGGAAAAATACCTTATATACTCTCCCTTTACACTCTCTTAGACTGGGGATTAGGGGACACAATCACCAGATCTTGGGGGTGACGAATTATTGTCCACCACCTTTTAGTTCGGGCGCCATTTTTAGAGTCCCTTGGAAAAAGTGTGTATTGTTTTTGCAGGAATTCTAACTTAGACCTCTCGAATACAAACCAACTGGCTACCGTTTCACTACCAAGGCATGGTGGAAGGAGGAAGAAAATACCATATAAACTGAAAAACAAAAAGGATTTATTTTAAATAAAAACTGTTTATTTATTATTGAAAACTTTCATCCTGTAAACGCATGTGCGATGTTGCCGCTTTATATGCATGACTGCTTAAAATTAACATTTTAAACGTCACTCTTGCTTATTTCCTTTTTAAAATACTCCGCTTAATAATAAATTAACTGCTGTTATTTAAAAATTAGGGGCACTGTAAAGCTTTTAGAAATTTTATATACATTCCTCAAAAGTGAAATTGCAACACCAAGAAAGAATGCGCTTAGCGTCATGCAAATTGCAGGAGGGAGAGTTGTGAGGCGGATATGCAAATGATAAAAGTTTCGCACGCATTGGACCACGTGCTACGCATATGCGGGCTATAAATGTCAGCCACTTTCCTTCACATAAACAGCATCTGAGGGTTTACGGAACATTGGAGACTTTAGAAAAAGCATAGAAAATGCTTCCGAGACATGGGCGAACTCAATACCATCAGTTAACGACCAGAGAACGTAACCGCATTATCGAACTCCATGAACTTGGTTGGTCGCTGCGTACAACATCCACGCGTGTTGGGCACAACGTGAGTATCATCCAACGTTGTATCACACGATTTATTCAGGAAGGTGTACGCGCCCGTTGAAGAGGTAGTGGTGAGCACAGGCGCACGTCAGAACGCACAGACCGGCGTATTAGGTGGTTAACTATAGGAGACCCTTTCTCCACGTCACGTGACATCCGAAGCCGGTTGTCTCCAGGAGCAGGTAGATCTGTGTCGATCCAAACTATGCGCAACAGATTCCATGAAGTACATTTTCGTTCACGGATACCAGCCACAGGGAAGCCATTGACTCTGAACACAAGACTAGATGTCTGGTGTGGTGTCAGCGTCATAGTGCGTGGACCATCGAATGGCATCGGGTTTTGTTCACGGATGAATCTCGTTTCTGTCTGTAGAGGAAAGACGGCTGTCGACGGATATGGCAGCTACCCGGAGAACGCTACGAAACAGTACATTTCGCCGAGCGTCACTCCGGTCCTGCACCGGGCACTATGGTTTGGGGTGGCATAATGTTTGATCACAAGACGCACGTGGTACACATTAACGGCAGTTCGACAGCGAAACGCTACGTCACGCAAGTTGTGGAGCCTATTGTTCAGCACTAGTCGCAGGGTGCACCAAACACGGATTCCAGCAAGACAATGCCAAGCCGCATGCCTTACCGCGTACTCTTAACAGTCTGACCGAATATGACATCCTACCCTGGCCGGCAGCCTCTCCAGATCTAAATCCCATCGAACACCTGTGGGATGCCATTGTGAGTGACATTAACCGAAGACCACGACCGCAAACTCTGGGTGACCTACGTACAGCAGTGGATGTGGCTTAGCAAAGGCTACCTCAGGCAACCATCAGTAAACTCACTGATAGCATGCCTCGTCGCATTCCGGCCCGTATCGCTGCCCTGAGTGAGCACATTACATATTGAATAAATTGGTTTATAATGATTTTATGTGTCTATTTTTTTAATCATTTGCATAACCATCTCACAACCCTCGATCCTGCAATTTGCATGACGCTACGAGTATTCTTTCTTGGTGTTGCAATTTTGAGGAGTGTAAAAGGCCTAACGTGAACATATTAGAGTAGAGATAATCATATGAGAATATTTCAATTAGATTATTAGGTCTATTATTCTAATAGCAATTAAAATGCGTAAATAACGTAACTGAGTACGCAACTTGTTTCAATACTAAAATTAAGAATGAAGCTGTTGTTGATGCTGCAATATTTTGAAATAAAGAAAAGAAGTTTATTGCTTCCTGTCTTTTATTAGTTGAAACGGGCGTTATACAGAAGGGCTATTAGTCTAGAAACGGCATTTTGCGTCGAATCATTAAAAGCACTGCATAATTTTTAAAATTGTTACCACCAAATATTGTCGCCTTTTAACATATTTAAAGAAATGAAATAATGAAGAATATACATGAATGCATCCTCATGTATCATGATAATGTATCATGGAAACGATGCATCCTTTCCACACTTTTCCAAGTACCTCAATACCAGATTAATATAATCACCTTCATTGAAAAGTTTAAATTATTCTTGACATTTTGGAATTCTTATATCACGACCTGCTTGCCGAGCAGAGTTTTGAATCTTAGATGAAAGTTTCCATCAATCTTTTTTGAGTCAAGGGGATCGAAAATATCTTCGGCGCTCCTCAAACTTTCTCGTGAATTTTCTGATCTGTCTCATATGCTTCAAACATATCTCTAATTGTATTAGGAGTGTTCAAATGAAAAGGTACGAAACGACACTACGGATATACTGAAGTCTTTATTCACAAATAATCACCAAAGGACTGAGCACAACTATCCCATTGTTTCATGAGCAGAAGGATTCCCTCTTCCCAGAATTCCTGCAGCAGTGACAGGAGCTAGTCCTCCACTGTGTCCTTCAGCTACTCTTCCGAGTTGAACCTCTTCCCTTTGAGATGTCACTTCTCACCAAGTCGTCACCTTTTCGATGAGTTCAGCTGTGATTACCCTTTTCACCTGACGTGGTCTCGAGTCATCACTCAAACACTCCCAGCACTTTCCTACTGACTTGTCAAACACACAGTCTCCTCCGTATACGGCTACCATCCGGCGATGAATATCGGCCAGTTTAAAGCCTTCCACACTCAGAAATCTCATAACATTTTGCTGCTTATCAATCGTCCAATTTTACAATGTGAACGCCTAGATGTCATCAGATGCACTGCCGCATCAGTTGGACGGAACACACAACTGCTTACTTCCCTCTGGCGTCATGTGGGGGTGCTTGCGCATGCGCACAACCATGTTGGACACAGCATTCGGTTCCTTAGGCTGCTTTTAGACGGCGACGTAAATGTCACAGAGGCATAGCCACAAGGAATAAAATGCGGGAATTCCGTTCACACCTGCGACACAGGATTTAAGCCGCACCCACTTAGAGAAGCTAAATTTGCGCATGCGTGGATGCGTCTACAGCTTTCTTACGTTCTGTTTTCCCGTTCAGGTTTCTCACTACGATATGTGAAAGCGGCACCTTCAAATTTTAATCGGTTTGGTTGTTATGATGTTTCGTAACTTTTCATTTATTAATGGTAAATTGCATACACGGATCTATTCGAAACTCCGTATTAAAATATCCCCTCACTTTTAATCTCGTTTTCAAATTTCCGATAACACTTCAAGGTAAATTTTGCTCGTTCAAATCTTAATCTGGATCCATGTATTATTTCAAAGCAGTTAAATTTGAAACAAATAAGCATTGAATCAGTAATCTGCAATTGAAAGCCTGTTCAAGTTTTGGAACATTCCCTTCTAAAAAATGAGCGCATCTTTTACTCGGAAAACCTTCGTTTCAAGAAATTTGACAAGTTTTTACTTGTCAAATTTCGATATCAGTTTTCCATTTCTGAACTATTTCTTGAAAATACCATTAACCAGTGCACATAGTAGTATTGTGTTATGAGCAGTTTTAGCCGGATAACTAATTTCGCAGCGATATCTATCGTTAAATGTTGCCAAGAGAAATGCTTTATGATGAGCGTATTATTAAATTCTTGCATTATGAAGTATATCACACACGAAAAAAGGGAAAAGTGCGAAATTAAGAAATGTAGTATAGCTGTTTTCAGTTGATCTTCCCGTAGAGTCATTAGTTTTTTTTAAAGCAGGAGTGCATGCAAAATGAGCCATGCCCTCGCCGGGACTCGAACCTGAACCTCTTGAATACGCGCCGGGTGTGCTACCGCTACACCACGAAGGCATGCAGAAAGGAGGGAGAAAATACTTTGTATACTACCCCTTTTAAACGGCGACTGGGGATTAGAGGGCCCAGTCACCATATCCTGGTGGTGATAAATCAGCCTCTACCGCCTTTTAGTTCGGGTGCGAATGTAGAGTCATGATGATATTCTGAAGCAGGAGACATGACAAATGAGCAATGCCCTCGCGGGGACTCGAAACCTGGATCTCTCGAATACGCGTTGTGTGTGCTGTCGTTACACCACAAAGGTATGCAGAAGGGAGGGAGAAAATATTTTGTATTCCTAGTGAGGATAAAGATTACACTGCTTATCTTCTCAGGATTTCTCATGTATGTCATAATTTTTGGATGCACTATGTTCCTGACTGCGTTTTCTTTAATATAGTTCGACCGTCTCAAACGCAACCCTGGCTGACATTTTGCCAAAACACATAGACTCGCCCAAAAGGGGCGTTATCACTTACTGCGACGTGAAACGTCACGTGAAAGTCTTCGCTTCTCCGGAAAGTGATATGCTTGAGGGAAAGAAAGTCCCCATCCTTCCACCCTATTTTGAGAATAATTCGATCCGAATGGCGCATGCGTGTTTGCGTTCGTGGTCGCGGATGAGGCGGTCGAACTATAGTCGCATTATTATAACATTAAGAATGTAGAAGGACGTTGATTAAATAATCGATGGCGAGAAATAACCGATTGCAAATGGAAGAGAAGTATGCCAGAGTGTGTAAATTTTGTAATAAGCTAAACCGTAGATTTTAAAAGGTTGCTTTTTTTTTTTAGTCCAAAGGGGCAATTTTCCCAGAAGGACTATTAATTTCGTTTTGTTTGGTTACTCGGTCCCCTCACATACAGTCGCCCTTCAAGAGGGGAAGTACATAAGGTATTTCTCCCACCTTCTTCGCGTACCTTCGTGTGCAGTGGTCGACGGGTATTTGAGGGGTCCGTTGTTCGAGTTCCGGCAAGGCATTGAAAATTTTACATCTCTTCTGCTTTCAAAAGTACCTAATGTCTCCACTCCCAATGATTTTGAATTTTCAATCTTAATGTCCTAATGATTTTCAAATTGTTGCCACCACATATTATCGCCCTGTATTATATTTAAAGAAATTAAATAGTGAAGAATCTTCATAAATGTAAGTGTGTTTCTCGCATTGTGATAAAACAACGGTACCTAGAGCCATCCAATTTTGAATATTGAACGCTTCCACCCGAATATGGGCATCTGGAAGTCCAAATTTGAAATTTGGAATTTGTTTTATTATCGATTTCACGTTTTCTAAAACTTTAACGAATTTTTGGTTAACAATCTGAAGGATTTCGAAGCGAGCCGTGGCAACGTCGTAAAAAAAAAAAACATTTTCATCTCCAGCGCGGGAAATTGTGTATCGGAACTCCTAAAGATAAGCTCATTTTAAAATTATTTTGCGATATTGCTGTTGAACCGAATTTTATGGTTTAAGTGCGAAGATCATGATATTGAATAAATAAAGGTAACATACAAAAGGTTAAAGAAACGCCCTTTTGGACGTAGTTTAAAATCTGAAACCTTTCAGTTTTTTTTCTTTTTCCAGTAAATTGAAATTCCGAGAGGGAAGTTAGTTTTTAATTTATTTTGCAAAAATTAAGGTGTAGTTAATATTAAGTATTATGATACGTACGATAAGGCTAAAGGTCACAAAATATCAAAATTCTCTCACTTTTTTTCAAGTGTATGTGGAAGAGTATCAGATAAATAATAAGAAGAAAGTCTGTGACATTTTAGAGTATATAGATAAGTACAGTCCATGATCGCATGTAGGAAAAGAACCATAACAAGTCATAATGTAAAATAGGCTTACGTTGTTATGAGAAACTAACACTTACCTGTGCGGCACTTATCCAAAACAACTGATCCGGCGTATATTTCAACCAGGGAAGCATTTCGTTGTCTCCTACTTTTACGAATTCCTTATATGCCTGTAAAAACAGAGAAATAAATGCAACAGAGAAATTGCAACTGAACAATGATTTTAGATGTGAATAGATGAATATGAATTGAAAATAATGTTTTTTTTTCAATCATCATGAGCTACAAATTATGTTTATTTATAATATTTTAGTTTAATTTACGTATAATAAGTAACGATTAACTGGAAACTGTAGCAATCTATGATTTTTAATTACAAGCCTCAAGTAGATACCCTCTGGTGTTTATTTATTTTAAATGAAATTTAATACATTTCGCAAATAAAAATCGAGGATAGCGTTAGAAAGCTCCGGCTGAATAGATTGGTATTTCGAATTCCTCAAAATAAACTGCTCTTTCGACCACAGTCGAATACAGAACGCTAGAACTGGACCCCCGTCCTGGGTCTGCCTTTCGGGGTGAGTGTGTCCAAGCTCCAGAGACCCCTTCATCGGCGACGCAGACCCCACAGTCCCTGCTCGATTTTATATGTAGCCTCAGCAAGGACAAAAACGCTGACACTAAATAAAAAATAAAAATCGCTAGGACACCTTTGCCTAGAGGCACCACTCCCTCAGCATCAGATAATTCGTCTTGGTGTCTTGCCTTACTCCGTCAGTCCCCTCCGCTGGAACTATGAGGGCCAAATCCCCGACGACTAGGTCGGTGATCTCCGATCTAGCTCCACCACAGACAGAGGAACAGACACGACAGTACCAGTACGGTCCCTGCCAAGCCCGAACAAACCTGAGAATAAACTCGGGCTCTAGTCCTGTGAAGACAACTTATTTGCCCCCGTTGTTGAGACTGTCTAAGTACAGGTCCTAGCCAGTACTTCCCAAGAATTCTCCTGAGTCAACCCCCGGGGGCGAAGAGTCGAATACAGGGGATGTCGACGAAAACTTGGTTTAGTGTAGGCGATTAGGGGCAAAGCCTAGAGGGCTATCTGCCTTAGTATAGGGATGCCTTCGTGGAAGACTTTTTAGGGAAAACTTGCTCGTTTACACGTTACGCATGCGGAAAACGACCACACAGTCATCCCGTTCGCGGGATTCAAACCTCGGACCGAGCTATGAGTGTTCAGCGACTTTACCGCTCTGCCTGTGGTGAGCTTTCCAGTAAAAGTACATGCCTACTAATCGTTTGAACATAAGGCGCATGAGTGTGTGGAGTTTCACCCTTTTATTTCACAGTTAAATGTCGGAACCTCTTACACCGATAAGCGAATAATCGCTTGAGACAGAGACGTGTGAACAGAGAGGTAAGACTCAAGAAATGTTAATTATTCTTTATTTCTCAAAATAAGGATTAATACGGTCGGCTTCTATCTCAAGCGTACAGAAAAGCCTCCATTTAGGCTTGAACTTAAAGTAATAAGAATTAAAGCTTTACTAATTCCTCACAAAGCCTCACGAGCGGACGAGTGAAGGGTCAAGGATGAAAGAAGAGTGCAATGCGGGTTAAAAGAACAAATTCCGTTTCCACATGTTCAAAGCTAAATATGAATATATATACATTTTAGATATTATTGATGGTCTTTAATAGCGTGGACATCTAATGATAGGTTTGGTTTGCTTTATGTGATCACGGAAAGCCTCGAGGGCTGCCCACCTAAGGGAAGGGATGCCCTCGTGGAGGTCTTTGTAAGGAAAACTTGATCGTATAAACGTTGCACATGGTTAAAACCGGAAAACGCACATGCAGCCAGACCATTCGCGGAATTCGAACCTCAGACCAAACTACCAGTGTGCAACGGCTTTACCTCTCGGTCCTGGTGGGCGAACAGCTAATGAATTCTGGATATATTTGCAATGCAAGTAAAAGGAATGACTGAGTTATTGATTTCTGAGGAATTATGATGACTATTTTGCCTAATTTAATCGAATAAAAATAAATAAAAGTGAAATATTGGATGGAACTTGAGCTTTTACAAACATTTGATTAGAAAGACGAAAATAATTAGAAACGGCGTGCCATTTTTGCTAATATAATAAGAAAGAATTAGTTTACTTTTCTAGGGAAATTTTTTACGTGGGTTCGATATCGCATCAGACTGAAAAATGCATGACTATGAATGGTATTTTTTGCATTGTTATTAGACAAGGATTACAGCGGTATCGTTCTCTCTATTGTTACATGCGTTACTCTCAATCTAACTTAACTGCCATCGGGTACTTCCGCTAGTTGAAAGATAATTTAAAAAATTATATATAAATGCATACATACGGTTATTTAAAGAAAAACCAAATTACTAAAAGAAATTTAAGAAAAAGTTAAATAAAATACATTTAACAGAAGTACAGAAAATTTGGTGACTGTGCCGGAGATACTGATGAGAGCTGAAAGTTACTCCATGCAGTCTGATACAATCAATGACGAGTTTAGGACACAGTAATTTTTCAACGTGGTTTTGTTCTAAGCACGGATATGCTCCACAGCTGGCTGTCGAAGGTTTTGCAGTCTACTCGCAATCGAGCACATAATGATCTGGAGTTCTTGCCATTCCGCATGAGCACTGGTCGTTTTCACGTCGTCCAAAACCACGCCAAATAAGTCACAAATGGCATATACCCTGTTATAAATGGAGTAAGATGAGACAAGCATATTTTTAGAATCTAATTTCTATTTGGGAAACGTCTGTAGCCTCCTCTTGCAGTAATCTCTCTTTCCCACAGACGTTGCTAATGTTTCAATAATTCTCTTTGGAGCTCAGCTTTTAAGAACGCACCCGAGAGGGATACATCCAGTGTGCATACGGGGGGGGGGGGTTGATCGTTTCTCTCTTGGCTATCGCATCTGCAACCTTTTACCCATTTAATTTTAACTACTTATTGCAGTACTCACTGGACTTTAATTACTTTTTCCAGTACTCCCTGGACTTTAATTACTTATTGCAGTACTCCCTGGACTTTAATTACTTATTCCAGTACTCACTGGACTTTAATTACTTATTGCAGTACTCCCTGGACTTTAATTACTTATTCCAGTACTCACTGGACTTTAATTACTTATTGCAGTACTCCCTGGACTTTAATTATTTATTCCAGTACTCACTGGACTTTAATTACTTATTGCAGTACTCCCTGGACTTTAATTGCTTTTTCCAGTACTCCCTGGACTTTAATTACTTATTGCAGTGCTCCCTGGACTTAAATTACTTTTTCCAGTACTCTTGGAGTACTCAATCCAGTACTCTTACTTATTGCAGTATTCCCTGAACATTAATTACTTATTGCAGTTTAGTTATCTGGTATACTAATTAAGAGTTTTTGTTTGACCCTGCCAAGTGGATTTTTTCAGTAAGTGTCTTAGATTGGGTGAAGGCTAGAGATAAAGTTTGTATATATATTGGAATAATAATTAAACAACGCATACACAAGTGCAGCTTTTAGTGCTCCCAACTCTCCCGGAACAACTGAGTCACTCTGCCTGAGCTTTCTTTCCTAGTCCTTATGATCTGGCTTACAACCATCTTTCTTAAAGATGTGTTTCTAAATAAATATCAGGGTTTTAACGCTTTGTAGTATTTATTACGAAAAACTTAAAATCATAACTAATGCATGAAATGAAAGAGAAACTTAAAAACAGTTCTGCTTGCTGGTACGCGTTATACGTCAGAAAGAGTTAGTATCAAAAGTGGCGAACAGAAAACAAGATTATGCTTTTTGTGTTCTGCAGTTTGCAAAGACCAAATCTGTAGTTACCGTGTAACGTGCGTTCCAGATTAAGTTCAGATGTGATCTCCCAAGTCATGATAACATTCGTAGATGGTATTATAAGTTTGAATATACCGGCTACCTTTGTAAAGGGAAGAGTAAGGGAGGACCAAGGGTTAGTGAAGAGAGTGTTGAGCGAGTGAGAGAAAGTTTCACCCTTAGCCCGAAGAAATCGGAAGTAGTGAATTAGCAGTTCCGGTGACAACTGTTTGGAAAGTTTTCCGGAAATGCTTACAGCTACGACCTTATCGCTTTCATTTAGTACAGACTCTAAAGCAGTGATTCTCAACATTTTTCTGTCGCGGCACACTTTTAATGATTTCAAAATTTGGCGGCACACAAAGAAAAAGATAAGTTTAAAAGTTGTTTACTTACCTATAATACACTGTATGAAATAGTTTATAATAATAATTTTGAATGCAAAATACAATAATATGCACTACAAAAACAGCAGTACGATTATTAAGGGATTAACTATAGGTTAATAACAAGAACACTGTTAATAAGAAATTTGAACGTGATGTTTTTTGATAATTTCCTTTATATTTGGTCGTAAAATTGACAATGCTACTGTCATATCGTCTTCTACATTTAACGGTCTCCATCTTTTATTCGTTTTTATGTTAGTTAATACTGAAAATCCGAAGTCATGCAAACAAGATGTAGAAAATTGTAATAATATTTTTAAAGCTTTTTTGGCCATCATGGGACAATCGTATTAAGTGTTAATGCAAAATGAATTGATTAATTCTTCCGAATATTTTAAAATTAAATCTCGATTATTAGAAAATGAAATTAGTTCTTCCTCTTCATTCGAAGTTAATTCAAATACAGAAGTACTCGTTATCACGAATGGATTACGAACCCCAGCAAACTTTTTATATCTAAATTTGGGAAATTACAAATAATTTTCTCCGCTAATGTTGTCAAATGGTCAATAACAGTTTTATGAATAGTTTTATTAAAGTCTTTTGGGATTGACTCAAACTTTTCCAAATTGCGTTCCTGAGCTTTATTCTTCCGTAAAGTTATTTATTTTTGGAATCCCACCAGTTTACCTCTTGAGTTTAATATATTTTCTTTCGGCCCTTGCGTATTTGAATTTACGTTACTAAAAATAACAGAAATGTCTGATAAGTAAGCTAATCTAACATCTACACTAATCAGAATTTAGCAATTTAAAATACATATTGAACATGCGCGAAAATGCTCCGAATTGCGCTCTCCTCCAGAGGACCAGAATCGGCTTGGATACCACAACCGCGCGTATTATGTCTTAAAAACAGAATTTCGCCAATTCTCCCGTGCACCATATACTAGGATTAAACACATTATAATTACTATATACATTTCTAAAATTTGGCGGCACACAATGTGGTGGCACATAAAAGTGCCGCTGCACAGTGGCTGAGAATCACTGCTCTGAATACTTCATGGTTTACGTGTCAACTTTGCACATGAAATGTTGTTGCACGAGAATTTTCTGGATCATGTTCATGTTTCTGGATGACGGATTCAGTGATGAATCGACATTTCACCTCAGTGGACATATAAACACTCATAATGTGCGCATCTGGGGCTCAGAAAATCCTCACGCAACAATTATACCACAAACATTAATAAACGATTGGGAAGAACTGGGCCATCAACTTGATGTGTACCGTGTGATGAAAGGCTGACACTGAATACTTGTCAGCTTGTAGGAATACCTGTTTGAGTTGCTCTTGAATTTCATGTATTAAGCATAATTTTAAGTTTTACGTAATAAATACTATAAAGCCCCGATATTCATTTAGAAATACCCTGTATGTTTACAGAGATTGTATTTGAAGAAACGTCTTAAGATTAAATATTTGTTGCTTATAACATCAATGATTAAACGACATAATTACACATTTTTCATTCGGCTTTAGTTAAAAATACTCTTAAGAAAGCTTTCAGGTATTTGTAATTAATCTTCTTTTTATGTGTATCAACGTAAAAGATCGAAATTTGGAAATCTTATGTTTTATAAATGAATTCTAGCATTTAGTGTAGTGATGTGACAGAAGTCTAAAAATGCATCTAAATACCTTTATAGGGTTACTAGATCTGGTAATGCTATTTTAGTCTAATAACACTAACAGGCGAGAAGCGAATTATTTCTCCCCGTAGCACATAATATCCTCAGGATATCCTATTTAAGTCGCAAGGGCATACTTAGAATATCATGAGCATATCGATTATCAGATATCCTGAGGTCATCGTAATTTAACATCCTGAGGATGTCTTGTTTATTTGTTCCGCGATATGTGATGATGTCCCGGTGATGTTGATTTTCAGACGACCTGAGGACTTTACTAATTTCACATCCTGAGGATATTCGTACAGGAGGTTTCGGAGGACATTTCGTTGTCAAACATTCTGAGGATACTTTTTCTCAATTTACCAATTTTAGTTTGTTGACATTGCGCATCTAACAGCTATGTGACATAGCTACATAACGTAGCTATATCTGAGAACAATAACTAAGTTGAAGGTTGAAATAACATTTTATTTTTGACCCAACAGCGACCGAAAGGTAAAATTGCTTAACACTCGTGGATCCGACTTGGAATCGATTCCAAGTTTAAAGGGCTGGTTGCAGGGGCGTTCTCGTGGTTTCCGATGTGTGTAATGGGTGTAGTAGGTTTACAGTTTCCCTTAGAAAGGTATTCCGCGAAGATGTCTCTCCGCTTTGGCAGATAGCCCTAGTGGGCTTTGCCGCAGTCTATCAAACCAAACTAACCTTTTTATTTAAGTTGGATTTCGAACTTAAAGGCACTGTATTGTGCTGCAATAAAGCACACAACTTGTAGTCAAACCAAACGCTGAACAGTAGTCAAGGAATACACAATTAAATATTACTACAGCATGGCTGATTAACTCTACCGGAGTCAGAGCTTAATTTCTAAAATTAGAAGTGCCAGAGCCCTATGAAAAACTGTCAGGAAAAAAGAACGAAAATAAATAAATAAATAAAATGACTAGTAAAATAATTAAACAATTAAATACCTAATTATTAAAATTAAATAATGAATGATTAGAATAATTAAACAATTAATATTAAAATTCATAAAATGTAAACAGATAAATAAAAATTTAATAAGTTATTAAATAAATGATAAATAATTAAATATTAAAATAAAATACTGGACCTTGACTTATTTGGGACTTCGGCAGGAATTCAAATTTCACATGAAAATAAAAAATAGCTCAACCGGCTTCCGGTTTAATTTAAGCTCTGAATATAATGTACTACTGCAAGGAATGATAGAAATAAAGACCATTCTTTTTCCAGCACACCAATGAAAAATGTTAAAGTGTTAAAGCTTCGCTAATGAAAATAGAATGCTATAAAGAGTAAGAGAATATGGAGAAAATTCTAATGGATAGTCTGTAGGTATGAAAGCAAAAAGAGAAAAGTCCAAAACTGTCTGACCATGATTTGCTCTCGGTATAATTCTAGCTGTCAATCAGAATATGATAGGGGAACAAATTTTAGCAAATTTCGTTCCAAAAAGACTCCAGGTGTTCTTTTCCGCGGGATGGCATTAGCGTTGGAATGAAAAATCTACCCGCTGTCATAAATTCATTGTATGTTCTGTAGAATAAGCCTTTGACATGTGGATGGGAACTTTTCTTTGCTTAAAAGTCTTGACCTTCATCCAAGGGTTTCTTTCCCAAGGAAAGAGAAGCATGCGTTCAGAATTTAAAATGGATTTTTAACATAATTTTGTTATTAAAATGTTGAAATTCTATTCAGTTGCATTAAAGAAGAGCCGGAGTCTTCTTATTTAGGACTTCACTGCGCTCCGGCTAGAATTATGAACTATCCCAAAAACTAAGAAGCAGCGGAACTGGGCTCCGGTCGGCTCCGGAGCAATTTAAGCTCTGAAGCTCACTGTCAGCAACAAGAAATCGCAAAGCAAAATAATTGCAACTATTAGAGGAAACTAACCATGTAGCGAGCACGTGATGCTAGAAACAATCGCTGTCTCGAATTAAAAAACCTCAGTTTGAATATTCACAACTAATTTGCATTCTGATGAGAGGTATGGAAAGAAGTTATAGTAAAGACTGAAATTATAAATAACTGGTTAAATAACATAATCTTCCCATTTCGTGATTTTTACAAACTATTTCAGTAAGTAGTAGCATCTACTGCTAAAATTCCGTTCCGCACTTGCTAAAATTCCGTTTTTTCCCTGTTATTTTACTTTTGAAGTGTCGACGGGTTTACTGTTTACTTGAAATGCATTGGCCAAGTTTGAAATTGAAGAACACATCAGCGCTTTTCGAATATTAACCACGACATTATTTAAATGCCACGGTTCACAAGTAAAATCCAGTACTCAAGCCACCTTTGTGCTTTTAAGGTAAAATATACAAATAGCATGAAATACCAGTTCTTTATTGTGCCTTGAATTCCGTCTCCTTCTGTACTGTATTTGAAAAGTAAATAATAATTTTACGGCTTCAAAATTTTAGCTATTTTTCTTACCAGATAGGCCGCTTTCAGACCAGCATTGTCAGCTAAATTTTGTGCTTGTGTGTTTCTGCCATTTACCTGTGAAAGATATAATAGTTTCAATTCTAAGGCGAAGCACATACACAATTGTTATGCAAGATAAATCCATTCTTTAAAATTATTTTGTGCACTCCTACAACACATGTACCATACAATGCATATTTTATTTCTTAAAATACTGTTACACTCCTTTTTATTTCCATGTATGAACTAAAGGAAGTTTTGTTATAGCGAAAACTTTTGTATATCACATTTCAACGAAAATATCCATTTTGACCGCCATCGAATGCAATTTAACGATGTATTTGCGTGACATCTGTACGTAAGGACAGAATAAAGAACTTTAAGGATTTAAAATGGATTCAGAAGAGATTTTTTCGGGACGTTTGTACGAAAGTACGTATGTATGTATGGATATATCTCGGATATCTCAAAAACGAATAGCCTCCGAAAGTGGAAATTTTGTATATAGGACTGCGTTAACATGTAGTTAGGCACCTCACTTTTCTGTTGCAATCGACTGCACTAAATACACTGCTGGCCACCCAAATGGCAACACTAAGAAAGACAAGAGGTATCAAAACAATATTTATTTAGTAGATAGCATGTTGACCAAGTATCAAATGGTTAAATGTATATCCTTCTGTGAAGTGTGGTTTCTTCTAGAATCAGTAGCCAGAGTAGCCGCCATTGTTGGAGATCACCGCTGCCACTCGCATCGGCATCGATTCGAAGAGACTTTGGATGTGTTCTTGGGGTACAGCAGACCAAGCAGCTTCCATACGTTGCCAAAGTTGATCTAGTGTGGCAGCTTAGGATGTAATCTGGGTCAATCGTTCAGCAACCATGGACCACATGTTTTCTATCGGCGAAAGATCCGGAGAGCGAGCCGGCCAGGGAAGCAATTCAATGTGGCGATTAACGAAGAACCCTTGGACAATGCGTGCCACGCGTGGTCGAGCATTATCCTGTTGAAATATGGCTGTGGGCAAGCCCTGAATGTAAGGAAGGACAACTGGCTCGAATACCTCGGAGATGTAGCACTGGCTGTTTAAAGTACCGGCAATACGTACTAGAGGAGTGCGAGAGTGATATCCAATACCGCCAGAAGAGATTTTTGTAGAATTATCAATAATTTCAAAGTTGCTCAAGTGCGGCTAAGCCTAATGGAGCAGCCATATTTGTTAACATTTGAAACATAGCAGAACAGTGAATTAAGTCAGTTTCTGCACCTTCATTGTCCTTTTTTCGAGTGGGACCAAAAGGAAACTTTCAGTTTTGTGCACCGAAAAATCTGCCTTCTTGCCCGCCGGTCGAATTGCTTTTTTATCGGTAGAAACTCTAATTTTAATTGTAAAAATTGTTTATTTTAATTGTTTTAACTGTATTTGGTGTTTTATATTTTTCTATGCATTCAATTTTAAATAAAGATAATTTGAGGTTTTTATGATAAAGGAGCGTGATTTCTGGTTAAGAAAATTTAATGTAAAAATTAGATATAAAGTAATTCTCCTGCCATTTTGTTAAATAACTTTTATAACACACTAGCTCTGATTTAAATTTTAACAGAGAAAACGTTCTTATATGATAAATACTTCGTTAATTAAAAAATGTTTATATAAACAGTTATGAATACAGAAATACGAAAACAACTAAGTTTCAGAATTATTTTTTAACACATCTCATTATTCTAGAGCCAATGGTGTTCTAGGTCTATTCTAATGGTGTTTTGTATCTGTTCTAGGTCAATTGTGGTGTCCAACCGCTTGTTCACGGGCGACTGATAGCCCGCAATCCTATCTGTAGGTTTCACCAATCACAGTCACCATATCGCCATGAGACAAAAAAATTTACTTTAATTCTAATTTAAATAACAGCCATAAAAAAGTACAATTACACGTCAAACACAGGGTATTTGTAATTTTGTTCACCTACTCGCGTGTTAGGGTTTTCCTGACTGTTCTCTCAAAGACGTATTGACGACGATGTTAACTTTGGCAAAACAAAATCTAGGGCAAGCTATATATGACGCAGTTAAAAACTGTATTACTAAAACTATATTACTGTACCATTAAAAAAACTTTGATGTGTACACCACATGGCTTTCTTGTACGGAATATTAAATTATACGCATTTTGCATTTCATTTAGACTTATTGGATTGAATTAAATTTACTTCGTCGATGGCGTATAAACCACAATAGAATAAATGCACTCTTTAAAAGTCACTATATTTGTTTACCATAGCAACACTCTCGAGCTAGGTTCATTTAACAGCGTTACATCTAACAGCTCTGATATATATGTAACACACACACACATTTTGTCTACATTAATAGACATTTAGCAATTTAGTGATCACTAACCCTTAATTAGTTGAGCCTCCGAATTAAGACGTCAGTGTATTTTCAACTATCGACAAAGCCCATTTCCTGTAACGAATGGGAAAATCTGCTAGCCTAAATTTCTTCTCAGGCCATTTCTAATTTTGTCTTTGCGAGCCATTAGACAAATAACTACAAAATTTAAGTTTCTTTTAAAAAATTAGATTGACTTTTAAATGGCCTTGAGAAAATTTTCAAAGTAAAGCATACATGATGCCATACATTCTCCCGAATTCAGTTTTGCAGAATTTCTTTCACAAACGTTCTTTTTGGGAGATATAATACATCTCAATTAACTTAGATGGTCCACTTTGACCATCCTTAAAGGTTAATGCAACTTAGGTAGTCCTTTATTATCAATTTAAACGGATCATATATGAAGAGAGAGTAAAGTATTGAATGTGTCTTACCTGTACATTTAATCCGAAGTCCTCTTCAATATATTCACCGCATTGCGCTACGAAACAACTGGATGTCAATCCGAAATTCAACTGCACGTCTGGTCTCCACCAGTTGATTTTTTTGCCATCTTTATCATACCACCGCCCTGCGATGTTAACATCAATATTAACAAAGTGCTCATGAAAAGGTATAAGTGTTCTCTGCATTTTAGTTAATAAAAATCTCAAGCAAGTTATTTATTTCGTGCTAGTTATAATTTTATGACACTTGCATTTTTCTTACCAGTGCAGTTCCAGAGGAAATGAAATTTATAAGATAAATTTAAAAAACAACAAGAGGTTGGAACATGGGGGGGCATTCGAAGCTAAATCGACTTACATCCTTTGTCAGAAAAGGGAAATCTTCAACCGCGATGCTTGCAAGCTCATTTGTTACAGCCCGTTGGATGTTTGCAATAATCTTCATGAAGCTTTCAGTCACCTTTTCACTCACAGAAATAAGAAAAAATCACAATAATCTTTGCCACAAATGTGGGATCACGACTGGCTCTATCCAAAAGCTCGGCAGAAATTCTTCGTCTTTGCCCTTTCTGATCATCTGTTAGTGAGTGAGGGACGATTCTTCCGTTAAGTGTCCGTTTCCCTAAATCTTCGTATAAAATCTTATGACACACAACACTCCACATTTTCATCGGTATCAGCTCTGGGATCGTTTTGCACTGAATCTCTGCCTTCACGATACACTCGAAAACACAACTTCTTGAAAGTACCTCGCCCGCACATGCTTGCATAATCATGTTCCAAGTTTCACTAGGGGTTTTCTCGAGCTTAACGCAGAACGTAAAGTTCACTCTTTGCTCAAAATCAGCATCCACTGTGTCAGTTTAAGGAATCTGACAACAATCCGAATAGCGTGTTGCTAAGCACAGTCCCGCTACCTAGTAAATTTGGGGAGAAACATGGCCAAGGTCATGTCCAGTAAGAATAGATATCAGGTAACTTAAAAACAACATTTGTTCTTTTTTAGTACTGCAAATTTAGAAATAAAAAAAAGGTTGTTCCGGAAGTTTTCTGACAAAGGATGTACACCGACGGGGAGAAAAGGGGGACAGTTCTATATTTCCCGTTCTACTGGGCCGATCAACGAAATTCAACTTGCGTTTTTCATGTTTCGAAAGCGCAACTTAGGATATGTATTAGATTTATATATAGCATTGTTCAAATATGGGTATTTTGACACAAAATCGGACTTTTTCTGAAATGGCATGCCGATTTTTTTTCATATTTCGATTCTACGACTCAAATTATGCCAAACTTCCAAATTTTGTAAAAACCGCAGGAGTAGTTTTCAAAAATTAGCTCTCAAAATTTTAGCTCCTCAATGTTAATTCATTTTGGTGTGTATTTATTAATATCTCTTCTTTTATGAAACTTAGTTGACTCCTTCTTACACAGTTCGAAATTAAGGTTCATTCTAAATACAATTAGCCCATGTTTTGTGATTTATGTTTAAAATTTGTATTTTTAAATAATTTTTATAATTTTTTTTAAAATGTGCGAGAGCTTAGAGAGCTTATAAGGAATGACCAGCACTTTGGGCACTTTGGGTCACAGCTTTCATATCTGGTAGAATATGAAGGCTATGACAATAGAAGATCCGAATTGAAGAGGATTAAGTCATAATTCAAAAGTATTCCTATTCATATCCGTGGTGAAACTCCGTTTTCCTATAAATTAATTTCTCTTAAAGATGAAATTTCGCAGCCTCACAACAACCTCGATCTTCCTCTACCGATCTCTTTATGAAGGTACTTGTATACTAAATAAAACTGACAATAATAATCCTATAAAAACATAATATTTGTCATGAGATAGCACCCATTCTGCGCGCTGTCTGTTCACAGCTTTTAGAAAACTTAACGAGTTTGGATACAAGAGAGGCATAAAGGTCGGCAACGTTAGCTATAATAATTAAATTCTCGATTATGTTTATTCTGTTAAAAATGAAAGCTGAATAAGATGATTTAATCATACGCTTTTATTTGATTTACAAAACGGCAAACATTTATGGTCTTCCTTGTCTTTCCTGCATGTACACGGCACGAAAAAAAAAAGAAAAGAAAGGGACAGTTCTATCTCTCCCCGTCTACTGAACCGATTGACGAAATTCGAATTGCGTTTTTCATGTGTCGAAAGCGTGACTTGAGATATATATTAGATTTCTATATAGCATTGTCCTAACATAGCTATTTTGATGCAAAATCTGACTTTTCCAGAAATAACATAAAAATGTTTTTCCCATATTTTGATTCTACGACTCAAATTATGCCTAGATATTAAATTTTTTAGTTTTTGGTGTGAAATGTTTAGAGAACTTTAAAAATTTAGCTTGGCGATTTTTTTTTAGTTTGCGCTAAAACTAATATACTTCGCGAACTTCTTAATTTATAGCAACATTCCTTTTCATTTTTTCATTGTGCACGAGCGCAGAAAAACGCCATCGTTCATACTTTCAACTAATTTTAACAAAAAACGTAAATCACATTTGACGTTTTTATGGCTTATATGAAATATGCAAAATTTCAAAACGAGCCAAAACGTAAATTTAGGTATATGTTAGGAAATTTTTAATTAAAAACTTTAATTTCTAGCAGGTATGCTTAGAAATGCATATACTACTTTAAGATGGGTCCGTGACACTTAGCCGACAACCACTTAGCCGACGGGACACTTAACCGACACCAGTTAGCCGACAAGACATTTAGCTGACACGGACACTTAGCCGACACGGACATTTAGCCGACAGGACATGTAGCCGACACGGACAGTTAGCCGACAGGACATTTAGCCGACTCAGACAGTTAGCCGACAGGTTATTTAGCCGACACGGACAGTTAACCGACAGGACATTTAGCCGACACGGACAGTTAGCCGACAGGACATTTAGTTACGAGACACTGAACTGTCAAGCCATTTAGTCAACAGGACACTAAGCTGACAGTGACGTTTAGCTGGCACGTAGCGAAATTGAAAATGTGTTGAAATTTCTCGTCAGGGAATATGTTTTAATTTTCGAAAAGAAGAAATAATTTTTCACTTGCGTCACGACGGTCACTTAGTTGCATTTTAATATTGTATCTGCAGAAATTGTTCGTAAAGTAATCAACTGGGTTTCTTTGAACACTAATTAACATTAATTTTTCACATCATTAATCATCTCAACATTAATTTTTCACATCATTAATCACATCATTA
Organism: Stegodyphus mimosarum; assembly: GCA_000611955.2. Taxonomy (NCBI): domain Eukaryota; kingdom Metazoa; phylum Arthropoda; class Arachnida; order Araneae; family Eresidae; genus Stegodyphus; species Stegodyphus mimosarum. Next base: position 557,575 of record KK117941.1, on the reverse strand, counting down.
ATTTCCTATCATTAATCATTTCTTGTTTACTTAATGATATTAATTTTCCATCGTCGCTCCTCCAAAATGCTTGCAAATTTCTAATATCTTTACGTTTCATTACTATTTTACTCATCACATAATACATTCTTCCCTTTACAAAGTCGTTTAGCTCCTCCCACTAATGAAATTTTCTCTCCCTGTCCTATGAAGCGACGCAGTCGCAGATGCAGGTACCCATGAATCACCTAGCCCTGTGTATAGCTGTGAAATTATTCAGCATAACTTTTTCTACGCTAGCATAGAAAGCGGAGCAAAGCATAGCACCAAGAAGGCGGAGCAAAGAGGGACTGTGAAAAGTCATCCTAATGTGGTACCATCTATTGATGCTAGATTTAACTAGATCAGTCATCTAAGTAGATAATACTATGTACTCTGTTTTGAAAGTCGTGAAGTGTAATTTTCAATATAATATATTATATTAATGTTTTTCTTATCAAATATAACTTTCCTCTATCTGTTAAAAATGCATAAATTTTCATTTCATTTTCCATTAATTTTATTTTATTTTCTCTTTCATTCCTTCTCTTTCTCGTTTTTCGTTTAGCTAAATGGTACTGCGGCCACCTAACAGAAGTAGGTTTGATTTATGTACTTACGGCAGAGCCAGAGGGCTATCTGCCTAAGGGGAGGGATGCCTTCGTGGAAAACTTTCGGTAAAAGTTTACAATTGGGTGCCCCTTGTTTTTTGGCGATTCTGTTTTGATACCAAGATCGGCGCCAATAAGACACAATTTCAAGATTGCCGCTACACAAAACCAAAACAAGAAGTCAAAGAATTTCACAAACTCTGTATCCATGTGCACATCGACCTATTTTCACTTAAAAAAACATCAGAGAATTGCACAAACTTAGGCGTTGCGCACTTTCTTGACTTTATCCATGTACAGATCGACCAATTTTCACTTAAAAAGACAGAAATTTGACAAAAATCCAGTTTTTCTTACTCTTGTAAAAAGCGCCAAACAAATAAGTGGACGATTCTGCACTTTAGCCTAAGTATCATTGAACCAGACACGTTGCATCTTAAATGCAGTATCTCGGGCGATAGGAATAATGCATGAATGAATGAATGAATGAATTGTTACATTTAAGTCTGAATATACATTAAATGCACATGAGGCTGGGTTAACCATCAAACAATATACGCACGTGCTTAGGGAATCAAGGAAAGGGGGTCACCACGAAAATGCTCTTAGATATTCAGGAAAACGAGCACCAACAATTTTTCCATTAGCATGCAGCTAAACCAAAAACGAGAAAGAGAAATAATGAAAAAATAAAAAAATAGGAAAAATGAAACGAAAATTTATAAATTTTTAACACATATTGAGAAAAGTTACATTATATAAAAAAATTAATATAACATATTATATTGAAAATTATACATCGCGACTTTCAAAATAGAGTACATAATATTATATACAAATTAGTTAGAAAACGAGAAATTCTACGTATATTTTTACAGTGTACTAAAATATGTGCCATCCAATTTCGGTAAATCATACTCAAAAGGCTTTCCGCACGACCTTAACCACGGCCAACTGGAAGAACTAAATTCACGAAGGTCACGCCTTAGCACGATTCAAATCATTTAGTAGGCGCGGTTAGAAAATAAGAGTGGAGTTGCATATCAGCAGCATATGAAGAGTGAAAAATGTAGTTTCTGCGGAAATGTATTCAGTTCTGAATAAAACAAAACCTTAAAGAATATTTGAATTCTAAATTAAACATTATGCAACAGTTTAGTGTTATAAACATTAACGTAAGTAAGTATTTTAAGCGAGAGGCGTGGTCAATAAAATGTTACAGAATCGCGCTTTTAATTTCATACAAATTTGAAAGCATTAAGAACAGCCAGATTGGAAAATTAATATCATTAAGTAAACAAGAAAAATTATTAATGATGTGAAAGTGTTCAAAAGGACCCAGTTGATTAAATGAAGAAGCTTTACGGATAATTTTTGAAGATCCCATATTAAAATGTAATTAAGTGACCGCCGTATTTAGGTAAAAAAAATTCTTTTTTCCTTTCGAAATTTAATTCATATTCCTTGACGAGAAATTTCAGCGCTTTTTTAATTTGGCCAATATACACCAAACAACACGATAAATATCACACAATGCTAAATTAACACAATAATTATAACCACATATGAGATCTTTAAGAATCGAAAAATGAATTTTACTGATAGTGAAAATATTACTTAAATATTGAATTTACGGATAAGTCGAGAAATTTCGTAATTCTTAGTAAGATTAAATAATTAGTTCGTACGTGTGAGCTAAAACGTCACTGCCGGCTTAGTGTCCTGTTGACTAAATGTCTTGACAGTTAAATGTCCGTAGCTACCGTGTCGGCTAAATGTCTTGTCGGCTAACTGGTGTCGGTTAAGTGTCCCATCGGCTAAGTGGCTGTCGGCTAAGTGTCCGCGACCGCTTTAATATGATAGCAAAACTTTTGTAGGTTATAAATCAAAGTCTTTTTCGAAAAATTTATAAAAATTATTAAAAAATACACATTTTAAAATAACTCATAAAAATGGCGCGAATTTTATTTGGAATAAACCGAAATTTCGCAATATGAAAGGAAGAATAAAATAAATTTAATAAAAAAAACTATTATTAAATATATATCAAACTGAATTAATGTTGAGAAACTAAAATTTTGAGAGCTAATTGTTTGAAAACGATTCGTGCGAATTTTACAAAACTTGGCACTTTGGCATAACTTGAGTAGTAGAATCGAAGCATGGGAAAAAATGATATATTATTTAAGAAAAAGTCCGACTTTGTGTCCAAATGACTATGTTAGAACAACACTATATATAAATCCAATACATAACCTAAGTCGCGCTTTCGAGACATGAAAAACGCAAGTTGAATTTTGACTTTCGACCCGGTAGAACGGGAGAATATAGAACAGTCCCTTTTTTCTGGGAGGGGGCCAGTGTACAAAATATTTTGCACGGCACATCTAAGCAGTTCTGCAGTGACTGAAAGTCATTTCAATGATGACTTCAAATGCAACAGAGCGGCCTATTCTGCTGGATCTTGAAGGGACTGAATGATTTGAAGAGACTGTGAAATTCAAATCTATAGTTATTATTGCTCTATACTTCATTAATAATAATATGTATATCCACAAATTTTTATTTCCTCAGATTTGGAAAATATAGTTTATATTACTTCGGTATTTTTCAGATTTTCGTAGAGACATTAGGATATTTCCAAGCAGGAGACATGAAAAATGAGCAATCCCTCGCCAGGACTCGAGCCTCTCGAATTACGCGCCGAGTGTGCTGACCATTACACCACGAAGCCATGCTAAGAAGGCGGTACAAATGCCTCATAAAGTTAGTGATTTTGCACCTAAATTTATATATGAAACCATGTTTTATCCAAAAGAAATCTGTTATATATTTCTGTTAAAAGTTGAACGATTTACTAATTTTAAATCTTCGAAAAGCTATATTCACGAAAATATATTATTTATTAGTATATTTTATGAGCTTTATTTAAATCTCCAGAGAGCTTTAACAAAGATACACATTTTGAACTTATCTGATAATTACATCTAGTGCCTAATTTTTTTTTTATAGTCCAAAGGGGCTTTGTCCCTGAACAACTATTGTTTTCGTTTTGACATTTTGCTTCAGAAATATTAAATGTCGGTTCACTTTTCAAACTGTTGCCACCAAATATTGCAGCCGTCTCTTATATTTAAAGAAATTAAATAATGAAGCATGTGCATAAATGTATGTATGTTTCTCGCATTTTGATATAACGACGGTACCTAGAGCTATCGAATTTTGAATGACGTAATCCTGCTGCGAATATGGGCAACTGGAAGCTCAAATTTGAAATTTGGAATTTGTTTTATTATCCATTTCCTATTCTGTAAAACTTGAACCAATTTTTGACTAACAAACTCGAGGATTTCAAAGCGAACAATGGAAACTTTGTACAGAAAAACATTTTTATCTCCAGCGCGTGAGACTGTATCTACGAAATTCTAAAGATATACTCAATTTAAAATTATTTACGATAGTGCTCTTGAACTGAGTTTTATGGTTTAGGTGCGAAGAACATGATATTTAATAAATAAAGGTACACACAAAACGTTAATGCAAAATCTGAAAGCTTTCAGGTTTATTATTAGTCCAAAGGGGCTTTGTCCCTGAAGGACTATTGTTTTCGTTTTGCGATTTTGCGCAGGAAACATCAAAAGTCTGTATCACTTTTCAAAATGTTGCCACAAAATATTGCAGCCCTGTATTATACTTAAAGAAATTAAATAACGAAGAATGTGCATAAATGTATATATGTTTCTCGCATTGTGATGAAACGACGGTACCTAGAGCCATCGAATTTTGAATGCCGTAATCCTGCTGCGAATATAGGCATCTGGAAGCCCAAATTTGAAATTTGGAATTTGTTTTATTAACGATTTCATATTTTGTAAAACTTTAACGAATTTTTGATTAACAAACTCAAGGATTTCAAAGCGGGCAATGGTCAGAACGTTGTACAGAAAAAAAAAACATTTTTATCTGCCGCGCCTGAGACTGTGTGTAGGAAATTCTAAAGATATGCTCAGTTTAAAATTATTTTGCGATATTGCTGTTGAACTGAATTTGATGGTTTAAGTGCGAAGAGCATGATATTCAATAAATAAAAGTAACATACAAAATGTTTAAAAAGCGCCCCTTTGGGCGTAATTCAAAATCTGAAACCTTTCAGAATTTTTGTTTGGTTTTATTATTAATATTATTATTATTATTTGCAAATGATTCTGCTGTAACTATCAAAAAGAGTTTTAAACGACTTTTAGCAATTATGGCATTCATATTGTTTGCGAAAATACTAACGCGTATGCGAAATACACTTATTAAATATTGCATTTCTAGATTAAATAAATTTTTCCATGGGATCCTTTAGACTAGAACCACTTCACGCATATTTCAGCCATGTCAAGCAGGCATGTGAAGATACAACTAACGGGGATAATATTTTTATACTGTTCCCTTGAAAATTTGGAACGCTGTTTCCTCTTTGGTTCAGATTTGCTTAAAAGAATTTTGTTGTTTGATTGCGTTTATTTTCTGATGTCAATAACCATAAAACTACAATTATTTCTGCTAATACTGCTTAATCAAATAAAAATATATATAGCTGTCAGTACAGTGATACTGCTACATTATACTGCCATATCGCCAATAATACATTCCAGTGAAAACAAATTAATTCTATAAAGAAAGCCTGATGTTAAGAACACCGAAATTCGTGAAGGTCATTAATTAAGCGATAGAATAGAAAGATGGGGCAAGAGACTTTCATTTAAACCACAGTGGCAAAAATGCTGAACTTGCTAGTTTTCTCGCGTTTAAGTAATTAGTCTATATATGCAATAGAGGTCAAAACTGTCATTGGTTTCTCAAAACTTCTAGAAAAAACCTGAAAAAATGTTTTATGGTAACTTATAGTATCATAATACGTAAACAAAAACTGAACAAACGTATATGAATAGTTACACAACCAACCTATATTATGAAACAAATAAAAGTATAATACCCTGCAACAACAAAACTGTAACATACTGTGGCAAGTGAAAAATCTGAATATTTAGGAAACAGAAGAAACTGAACAACATTACCAATTTTGCACTTAAAGGGAATTATTATCACTTAATAAATATTACTTTTTTATTTAAAATACTTAGCTTTGGTAATTTTTTAATAACTTATAATTTTTAATGAATCGGAGACTTTGAAAGCAAAGAATAAAATAAGTATTTATGCAAATTTATCTAACATAGGTATTTGAACGCACCTTCCCTTGCCTCTGATTTGTCCTAAGGGGAAACTGCACACAGTTGGTGAACCCTCATAAAGATCCCCAAGAGAGAAGTAATCGCTGCACTTAAGTAGGTTATAGTTAACACTCGGCCTGAGGAGAGAAAATTTATTCCAACACAAATTTGTATGAGCGAGCGTTTCAGATCTTTGAGAGAAATAGAGTTTGGCCGCTTTCGGTGCGAAATAATTAAACACAGCTCTATAGGAGCAGATATGAAAAGTTGTTTCGGTTATAGACATAAAATGTTAAATACTGCGGTATTTTTAAGGATTTAAGCAGTGCAGTTTTTTATTCATATCTTTATTGTATATGTATACATACACTCACTAATAATTTAACACGAATGATTATCTTACCTTCGTCGAAGAATGCTTGTGACATTTCTCGAGCAATCTTGAAACCCAGTGCTCAAAATTCAGAGAGCTGATGAAAAATAGAGCAATGAATAAAAACATTTATAAAATTTTCGTGATATACAGGGTGTTTATAAAGTCCCGGACCCATTTTGATGTTTAATAACTCACAAAATAATGAAGACATAAACAAACTTACGGCATTTATTGATGGAATAACTTCTATATTTTCCTTTTCAGGTTTGAATACCTTTACTTTTTTAAATACCGTCTGCGCGTGTGGTTAATTTCAGATAATTTCATTTTCCAGTCTAAATATCTGTACTTTTCTAAATATCGTCTGCTTATTAATTGCATTTTCTCTCTTTTCTTTTTGGCAACTATTGCCTATTATTATAGGCCTAGGAGGATGGCTTTTGCAACAGATATGCTAAGGAGGATAGAAGATGATGCTGAATTTCTGAAGCGCATAATGTTCTCCGACGAAGCATCCTTTCATCTTTCTGGCATTGTTAATCGCCGTAATGTGCGCATATGGGGATCTGAAAACCCCATGAGTGCTGTGAGGCACAAAAGGATTCCCAAAGGTTAATGTGTGGTGTGGACTTTGGGCGAGGAAGTCCAATTCCTTGGTCACCCAGATCACCTGATATAACGCTGCTGGACTTTTTCTTTTGGGGATTCGTAAAGGACAACGTTTACGGGAGGAGAGTGTCGAACATTGATGACCTAAAAGCTAGAATTACAACCGCAATAGCCTCTGTGGATGCCGACATGCTTGCCGATACCTGGCGTGAAATTGAATATCGACTTACTATTCTTCGCGCGACGAAGGAGGCACACGTGGAAGTTCATTGACAAAGATCATGAAACTTTTTGAGTCTGTCTAACCATTTATGTTATTAATTTTAATATTTATTATTTTACAAGTTATTAAACATCAAAATGGGTCCGGGACTTTATAAACACCCTGTATAATTTTTATCAAGTAATATGTAAAAACATTCAGAAAATTTAACTTTAAAGGAGTACATGAGGAAGATCAATAATGCAGAAGATTTAGAAATGTCTTCCAAAAGGTGTTTTAACCGTTACGCTATATTACATTATGTTTGGTTCATGTAAGAAGGAGTTTAAGCAGTTTTTTGTACAAACAGTAGCAAAATGTTGAAATTTATATTTATCTAATGTAGTCTTTTTAATAAATTTTGGCCTTTTGTTTGTTATTGCAATGTACAAAATTCTAGAGCCTACTTGCGAATAACAGATATCATAACAATAACACAAATTCGAAAAAGGGGCCAAGTTCGGGAGAAGGGACGTTCGGCGTCACCGACAAAAGAGTTGAGATCTGATGGATGGCAAGTTCCGCAGCAGTTCCTTTAATCATATCTGTAGAAATATACAACGTCCTTCAAATCATTAAAAAAAAACAATTTATTACTTTCTTTGATATCGTATTTCTAAGTTGGAAAATTTTAATCGTCAATAAATTAAGTTAACAATTTTGACTTCTCCAATTAGAAATTAACTTGCCAAGAAGAAAGAAGAAGGAAATCCGATATCAAAGAAAGCAATAAATTGCTTCTTAAAGGAATTGAACAGCGTTGTATGTTCCTACAGCTATGATTAAAGGAACTGGTATGGAACTTGCCTTCCGTTACATCTCAATACTTTTGACGGTGACACCGATTATATAGAACGTCGTTTCTTCCTTTTTCACATTGATATTGTTGTTGTGATATTAATTTTTGGGAAACTAAATTAAAGATTAAGTTCTTATTTAAACACTTAAATGAAAAGCGTCTAAACAAATACGTGACCTTCAATTTTTTTTCTTGTTTTTTGTTTCTTGTTTACTGGTTTTTTTTTAAGTTTTAGATTTTTAAAGGGACGTAAAAATGTAAACAACATGTTTAAATAGCTATTTTTAATTATTAAATAATATAAATGTTCAAATCTTATTTTAAAGTATAGGTTCACGTTTCCTTCTTTTATTTTCTGTTGTTTTATTTGCATCTGGCATCTGTTTTGTTACTTAAATTTTAGGTCAACGCTTTTATCGTTTAAAAGCTGTTTACATTTTTTTCGCTATATCGCTGTAATTAGTTTATCGTTGCAGTTAGGCCCGAAATCCCTACCAAAATGAAAAAAGAACTGGTCCTGCACTCTACCTCTGCGCTATTATTTTATCTATAATAAACAGGCTTTAATTCTTCACTTTCGGAAAAGTTGCTTAGTATCTGAGGCAAAAGATGCGTATTGTTAAGAAGGAAAACTTCTCCCCAACAGGAGTGGCTCCGTTCCAACGCAGAGGGAAAGACATTTCGCATGCGCGAAATGTCTGTCGCCAAAGCTCGAAGCCGGTGTCGAAGTTCAAAGGTCACGTTGAGAAAAGTTCAAAAAACGAATATCGTTTAAAATTTCTTTAAAGGAAAAGAAAATATTTTTTCGCGTAAGTAAATTAATTAATGGATTAGTCATTTTAAGCAAAAAACTTACGAAAATCCGAGTTTAAATTATTGCGAAAAGTCAAAGAATGTTTCTTCTTAACACGCGTTTTTAAAATTCCTGTAGCCCTCGCGGAGAGGGAAATTCTCGCCTCCAGGTTCCATCCCATATCCCTTGGAGAATTTTTCATCCGCTTTTTAGCAGCGTAATAGCAGACCGGTTTACATTACGTCTATGGAACCTTTCCTTCTTTACATAGACGTTCTTTGTCTGAGGGGCGGGAAAACCGGTGATCGGTGCAACTCCATCTATTGGTAACGTTGTCAAATGTTCGTTATGAGTATTACTTAGTGATCATAAAGTAATTTTTTGAAGTTTTAGCTTTTTTCCATTGTATATTATACGTAATGTCTTGATGCCAATTTTGGAGTATCTAAATCATTTAGAAGTAAGTGGTCTAGGTTTTTGGTGAGTGAATCAGTTCATGAGTGATAGAAATGACGCTTTTCAGACCTTAATAATTGCATAACTATAAGAGGTATATTAATGAAATTTGAGGTTGTAGGTGTTTAAGAGAGCTCTATTAGACATACAAAATTGCCCCTTTGTAGGTCTAATACTTTTTGTGTAATGCGGTGATCGAATAAACCATGAAATTGTTTGTCCAAGATACACATGACCGGCGTCTCCTTGTTTTCTTTTCCGTCTGTTCCGAACTTGGCTGACACACTGCCGTGTGTCCAAATGCTATGTGCATAAAAATTCTTATGCCGCTTTTATTTTTATTTTGTATCTATCGTTTGTAGACCTATGCCTCCAACGAAAATTATGGTTTTTGGCTGCCAGAGGATAGTCCTGTTGGCTAAAGAGTGACGGTGAAAGACCACGGCTAAACGGCGATGGCGAAAACTCTTAGACCCTTGAAATAATGTCATGGAAATAATAGTACATTATAAGAAAGAAAAGTGTTATAAAATGAAAAACGTGTTTAAAAAAAATTCAAGAGTGCTACAAAGTTTTTAAAAGGGACTAGGAATTGTGCATCATTGAGGTAAACTGATAACTTACGCTGGTCGAT